>VRLP01004646.1:0-46214 GCA_009660295.1 Lophius piscatorius
TCAAATCTTACACCGAGGTTGGTGACTGATGAAGAGAGGGGAATGTCGTGACCAGAGAAGGTAATACTGGTTATGGAGGAAGACTGGGTCTGATGTGGGGTGCCAAATAAAATTGCTTCGGTTTTGGAGCTGCTCAACTGGAGAAAGTTGTTTTTCATCCACACCTTTATCTCCTCCAGACAAGTGCGTAGAGGTAACAGCGGAGATGATGATGACGACGATGAGGATGGAGAAGCTGCGGGGGAACATGTGTCAGTTTTTATGTAGATTTGCGTGTCATCAGCGTTTAAGTTACTAAAACACTGAACTTTTTGCATTTCTCATTTCCTTCAGGGATCGACAGCTCATCGCCATCACTCCCAAATGGACTAGTTCTGTTGCTGCACGATGAAGGATCCAGACCAAGCCAGTCCTTGCAGAAGGTCCGTTTGATCTGACCCGACTGTCGTAGACCATCAGTCATGGAAAAGTTTGGGATGAGTTTCGGGGGCGGCCCCAACCGGAAGGACCTGCTGGACACCATTGAGTCCCAGAAGAAGCAGCTGGTCCAGTACCAGACCCGCTTCAAGGATGTGGTCCAGGCCTATAAGAGTCTTCTGAAGGAGAAGGAGGCTTTGGAGGCCAGTTTGAGGGTCTTGTCTGCGACCCAGGAGGTTGATCTGAACCAGCAGAGCGAGGCTAACGAAGGCACGGCCTTGGAAGTCCCTGAGGACGGCTGCTCTCTGCACAGCGAGGAAAGCGTGGACACTGCGGCGTCTGTGGACACGCCCAGTGAGCTCACCAGAGGGGACCAGAGCGAGGACGACCAGGGAGAACCAGGAGAAAAATCCAACTCAGTGGTACGTTGAGAACTGATGACGTCACTGTGAAAGAATGTCAGTTTACATGCAAGCAGCGGTTTAACGTGACGATTTCTTCCTGCAGCCCCTCAAGTCCGATCTCGATGCCAGTGGCTCAGAGACCGGCAGCATCGGCGTGGAGCAACCTCCACAAGAAGGGAACCGCCGAGTCGCCCAGCTGAAGAGCCAACTGAGCACGCTCACCGGCGCCCTGGCTACAGTGACACAAGAGAAGTCTCGAATGGAGGCCAATTTCCAAGCCGACAAGCGCCAGCTGAAGCAAGAAATGGAGGAGCTTCAGGACCGACTGGCCGCTCTGATGTCACAGCAGGAGGCGGAGCTGCACGGCCTGCAGCAGCAGTTGGCCGAGAGCCGCGCCCGCGTCATCACGCAGCAGCACGAGAGGGAGCAGGAACAGGTGGACCACGCCCAGCAGCTGCGAGAGCTGCAGAGGATCCTGCAGCAGGAGAGAGACGCGCGACAAGACGCAGAGCTCCGCCTACAGGACGCCAACGCCACGCTCCTCGTAACATCGCAGGCCGTGGACCGGGGGGCGGAGTCGGAGGCTCACCTGAATAAGACGAGGGAGGAGAGGGACGAGCTGAAGAGGAGACTGCAAGCTGCCAAGGAGGACCAGAGGAAACCAGATCCCAGAGTGGATGGGCTGCAGAGGGAGCTGATGGAGTTGAAGAAGCACTTCCAGCAGCAGATCCACGCCGAGACCAGAAAGGTGAAATGGAGACTAACAACAACGTATCCGCAATGAGACCATCTATCCGTCCGTCATCGCTTATCCTGATCAGGGATGAAAAAAATTATTATTTTATTTATCAGCTAGGCGATAGATTGTTGGATTTAAAGCCTTCGTCGGTCTCATGGTCATTTTTTCTGGTTGTGTATTTTCAGGCGAGCGATACGGAGGAGCGTGCTCGTGAGCGTGCGCAGGAGGCAGAGGCCAGGGTCGCAGGTCTGGAGCAGAGAGTCTCGGAATTATCAGAGGTTCTGGGATCCTACGAGAAGACGAGACAGAAAGACCTGCAGACCACTCAGAGACTCCGGGACCGGATCCTGCAGCTCGACACGGAGAACAAAACACTCGCCATCGCCGCCTCCAGCAGGATGGCCTCTGACCTCAGCCTGGACGAGTCGCAGCTTGACGTCGGCGTGCTGAAGGAGAAACTGGAGAAGGTGAAGAAGCTCCTGCTAATGGCGGCTCAGAGGAACCCGGACCTGAATATCCATGAGCTGGCAGAGAGCGAGCTGGAGAGGGGCGGAGACAAACAGTCGGTGCTGTTCCACCAGCAGGAGTTGCGGCAGGTGAAGGAGGAGTTTGAGCGTTACAAACTGCGCGCGCAGGTGGTGCTAAAGAACAAAAACACCAAAGATGGGTCCCAGGCGAAGGAGCTGGAGGAGATCCGGGACCAACTGTCAGAGCTGAAGGAGAAGTACATAAACCTGCGGATCCAGAGCGACGAGGCCGAATCCAAACGCCGTCGCGAGCTAGAGGAGGGGCGGCAGCAGGGAGCGGCTCTGCAGCAGAGTCACAAACAGGAAGCGGAGCGGATGGAGGCGCTGCACCGGGAAGACCTGATGCGTTTGGAGGCGGAGCTACACAAACAGAGGGAGAGGACCATGGCGCTGCTGGACGAGAAGGACCAGGAGCTGGAGAGGCTGCGAGCGGTGGCGCTGAGCTTCAGCAATGACACGGAGAAGTTCGCCGAATACGAGGACATGTCCCCAGGAGGGGAGGGGGACGTCATCAGCCAGGCGCTGCAACGGGTGACGTCCAACGAGCCCACGCTGCTGCTGTACGCCGAGCAGCTCGCCAGGAAGGAAGTGGAAGTGGGCGGGCT
This sequence comes from Lophius piscatorius, assembly GCA_009660295.1. NCBI lineage: Eukaryota > Metazoa > Chordata > Actinopteri > Lophiiformes > Lophiidae > Lophius > Lophius piscatorius. Next base: position 2,693 of record VRLP01004646.1, read on the forward strand.
GCGGCGGCTGAAGCACCGACTGGAAGACGACGTCCACCAGCTGCAGGCGAAGCTCATTGCCAACGGAGAGCGACACGACGAGGAGGCGACCCGGCTCCGAGGACAGCTGGACAAAGTGATCCGGGACCGGAGCAGGGAGGGCGCCAACCTGGAGTACCTGAAGAACATCATCTACAAGTTCCTGACGCTGCAGGACGCCTGCGGGAAGCAGCAGACGCTCGGCGCCATCCTGACCATCCTGCACTTCAGCCCGCAGGAGAAACAGGGCGTCATGAGGCTGCAGGGGGCGCCGTGGTGGGCCGCCGGCAAGAGGTAATACTAACACCTGAAGAAGAAATGGCAAGTTTTATCTGATGACTGGGACCAATAGGTGTACATAAATATATTTAAATGTACCACACTGTGAATAAAACGACTCCTGCTCCAGCTTTGGTTCCCGTCGCTGATTTGTATATTTTTCAATCCCTCGTTATAATTAAAGTATTTTTTTCCTGCTTGAAAATCTCAAGTTTGTTTTTCTTTATAGACAGAAGAAGATTTGTTCACTTAAGGTTATTTTCATGAGGAAAGTAATTTCGCAACACGACGATGTTTATGGTATCATCGCACCAACCAGCCAAAACATTAGAACTACCGGCGGGTGAAGTCCGACATCGGATCCTGAACGAAATGTTCCAGTTGAAAATCGTTACTTCTGTACGTGGTTTGATTTGTTGAGAACAAAATGGCCCAAAATTGGTGAATGGAAACTAAAATCATGAAACCACTCTGGACTTAATTCTAAATCACACCCAGAATCAAATAGAAGATCTGAAACCACAGGTTCTGATCCAACTGATGTCCATTTCCCCAGAACTCATATTGTGTTCAGTTGAGTGTTTCCCCCCTGCGTGCCTGTAGGCAATCATGACAACATCTGGACCTGCTTCTCATGAGACGGACGTTGGTGTCCTGGAGGATCGGTGAGCTCCTGGACCGTCTGTGGTTCTACCTGGCGGTGTCTGATGCAGCGATACAGAACGTCCCAGAGTTTCTCAGGTGGATTCAGGTCTTGGGAACGTGTGGACAACGGCAACAAGACCTTCACCATCCAGGACCTGCCTAAACACTCTGACCAAATGAGGCCCGGCATTGTTCTGGACAGGAGGAACCCAGTGTCCAGTGCACCATTGTACGGTCTGACAGTGGGTTTGAGGGCTTTATACTGGTACCGAACAGCAGATCAGGGTACCGTTGGCTAACACCTGGAGGTCTGTAAGACCCTCCAAGGACATGACTCCCCAGACCATCACCGACCCACCACCAAACCGGTCCTGCTGGATGATGTTTCAGGCAGCAACAACCTCCACCACGGCGCCTCCAGAACGGGGCACCGATGAAGAACCTGCCCATCCTGGTGTTCTCTGGTGAACATCAATCCAGCTGAATGGTTCTGGGCTGTGAGCTCAGGTCAACTAAGCTCACAGGGTCCAGTCTGGACCGACGACACCGGCAGAACAAAGAACTAGACCAGAATCCGCCTGGAGGGACGAGGAGAGAAAAATAGTCTTTTGCCTCCACTTGCAGAAGCATTTCCTGTTGGGGGGATGATGTCACATCCATCAGAACCAAAGCAGCTGAAATGGATCTGTACTCTGTTGTGCTTCCTAACCGGACAGAACAAATATCCCACGGGTTGAGCTGACTTAAGAACACCACAGAACCACACCTGAGGTGAACATGATTCCCGTTTTTATTTCTCAAAGTAAACATTTACTCAGTTTAAAAGAAAAAGAACAGAAAGAAGGAAAAAAAACACATTATTGTTGTTGTTGTTGTTGTTGTGAGTCACATTCTGTTCAGCGGATACAAAAATAAAACTCCATCTGAAGTTTGTGTTAAAATCTGATGTTAGGAATCGTTGTATCACTAAAAATGAACGTGGAATTAAATACTGATCAGTACATCGCAATAACTTAAAAATTTAAAAAAAAAAAACTTTTCTTTTTTTTTTTAGCAGTTTGTATTTAATGAGCGATTAGACACGCGTGGATCTGAAAACCCAAATCCTCTAACAGAATATCAAGGTCTTTTAGGCATTAAGCCATAACCCCGGAAAAATATTAAAACAAAAATCATTTTAATATGATAAGTATAAACTAAATAAGTCAGGAATTTTAGTTTTTTTTTTTTTTCTGCCTTTATTCTCAGAATGTCAGATTTTCTATAACTCCGTCCTGGAACCATAAAATTCCCAGATTGGACGCTTCCTTTCTCCTAATTAATTTAATTGTGAATCGTGAGATGAAGGCATCAGGATGATGAGTTCCGCCCTCGTTGGGTCTGAACTCTTCATCAGGATGATGAGTTCCACCCTCGTTGGGTCTGAACTCTTCATCAGGATGATGAGTTCCGCCCTCGTTGGGTCTGAACTCTTCATCAGGATGATGAGTTCCGCCCTCGTTGGGTCTGAACTCTTCATCAGGATGATGAGTTCCGCCCTCGTTGGGTCTGAACTCTTCATCAGGATGATGAGTTCCGCCCTTGTTGGGTCTGAACTGCACTTTGTTCTACGCTGTAGATGAAGTTCTGACCGGAGAAGATGGGTCAGTGTGCGTCCAGTACCGTCTGAAGGTCGTCGGGCAGCAAACAGATGATGGACTTAATTAACCCGTCCAGATTCTCCAAAACGCCATCTTTAACCTGCAGCTGCTGCCGGCGAGCTCTGATCTGAAAAACAGCATCGAAAGGAGGAACTTCATCTTGAGCAACAAACGTTATTTAAGTTATTCACGATAATTAATACCAGCGCTGGGATTAAAGTTTTATTTTAGGAACCCTGAATCCAAGAAAAACATTGAAACCTCAGGGTCAGCAGCCGCACTTCCTGTCACTGCATTGGAACCCCTAATTCTGTCCCTCTCCCCAGCAACACTCTCCAGCGCATCCTGGGGGATCTGAGGTGGTCCCACACCGAGTGAGTTAAAAAAAAATTAAAAACATACTTCCAGCAAGTTCAGGGTCTCGTCCCTCTTGGATGTGTCTGCAAAACCTCCAAAGGGAGGCGTCCTGATCCGACAAACTGTCACGTGTCTGACGGTATGGGGGGTGTTAGCGCCCATGGTAACTGTCATATATCTGACGGTATGGGGGTTGTTAGTGCCCATGGTAACTGTCATATATCTGACGGTATGGGGGTTGTTAGTGCCCATGGTAACTGTCACGTCTCTGATGCTGACAGGCACACAGAGCTTTAGGGACCACATGTCCTGCCGTCTCTTTCAAAGACATCCCAGTGAGACGATGAAGCGACATTCTGCTGCCTTTCATCAGAGTGATCAACGGAGTTTATGAAGCGGTGAATACGACAGCAGAGACTTTTACTCTCACCTGTTTCTCTCGGAGCTTCAGCACCAGGTCCACAATTTCCACCTGAGACTTGTCTTTGGTCCAACCCAGCAGGTCCTGTAGAGGACCAGAACAAACCAGAACATCAGGCTGACCCAGATGTTGACAGTCTAACAGCCGTGAGGTGAGAGTAAGAGAACTCACGGCGTCACAGATGACCTCCAGGTGAATACTCTCCAGTTTCTGAGTCATCTCTTTGTGTCGATGTCGATACCAGCCATCAAAGTTTGGGGACCTGAAGAACTTCCTGCGAAGAAAAAACGGGTGGATAAGAAACCACCGCTAGGGAACCTTGGATACTCTTCTCTGTGTCACACACCTGAGCGCCGGACTCACCTGTAGAGTCCCATCCAGTCGCCTTTGAGCGGCGAGGTGAGCTGAGGCCCGTCGTGATCCAGAGTGGACATGAACTCGTCCTGACTGAAGGGTCGGATCTGAGGAGGAGTCTGAACACACAAACAGCGTGACGCGGGCGTCGTTTGCAGACATCACTGTGAGGTCATCGCCACTTCCTGTTTACCTTCCAGGGTGTCACCGATCTCTGCAGAGGCATCAGGCTGGCCATGTAGCGCTCCTGAGAACAGCAGCAGTTACTTTAACGACACGCACACGTCATCAGCCTCCTCCGTGGTCTGCATGCATCCCTGACCCTCCGTGACCTTTCGTGCGACGGTTTTGTGTGTTTTAGGGCTTTTATTAAACGCGACCGACAGAGTTTGTTCTTCTAACGACACGTTTGCATAGGAGTTAAAAAACAGGACCGACAGGTTCATTCATTTCTGGAAGCAAACAAAAAAAAAAAACTCCTAATGGAAATCTTCAGTTTCTGTCCAAACCGACAATTATAAAACCCAAACACTTCAAACGTACTACTTCCTTTTTAAATCACCTAAGAACGACTTGAATGTCCACCGCTTTTCTCGTGAGCGATCGTCGCGGCGTCAGCTACATTTCTGAAGTCGCGCCTTTTATGTCTTTCATTTGCATCGAAGGCCGTGGATTTGTGTTCACACTAGTTGTGAAGTGCATCTCCGCCGAGGAGGTCATGTTTCCCCTCCTGTCTGTCGTCTGTTTGTTTACTCCTTTGTTTGTTTGTTAGCCCTTTGGAGGAGTGAGGACACAATATGGATACTCCTGTCTTTGATGTTTCTTTGACCCTAGTCAAAGAAACATCAAAGGAAAGATGTAGCAGAATGGTCCGCCGGTTAATTAATAATGGTAGGCGGTTAATTAATAATAATAATAATAATACATTTAATTTATAACACACTTTACATTTGAATCAAATCTCAAAGTGCTACAAAGTAAAAGCAGATAAAAGCATCAATAAAAAAATTAAATAATAACTATATAAAAACCTGACCAAAAAGCAGCAATGTTAATTAAGGTTATAGGTTCTGCTAAAAAGGAACGTTTGAAGTCCTTTTTTAAATGTGTCAGTCGTCTGTGGAGCCCTCACATGGTCAGGGAGGGCATTCCACAGACGAGGGGCAGCAGAACAGATTACTGTTTCTATAATAATTAAGTTATTAATTGTTTCATATTCCCGTCATAAATGTTCAAAGTTGATAGTGGTGGACAGGAACTGAGTACATTTACTCAAGAACTTTGCTTAGGTACACAACTGAGGTAGTTTCAGACTGAACTGGATGTTTTTTTTTTCCTGCAGCCCCGGGACAAACACGTATCTTTAAAACCAAAATCCCTTTTTTATGGGATGGAAGGTAGTTTTTGATCAACTCATTAAGAAAACGTTCAAAATTGTATTCTGAAAAGTAACTAGTTACAACAGCGGAGTAAAAAGTACAGTATTTTCTACTGAAATGGAGTAGAAGTACACAGTAGCATCCTCTGGAAATAATCAAGTCAAGTACCTCAAATTTGTACCAAAGTGCAGTACTTGAGTCAAAGTACTTAGTTACTATCCACCGCTGATACCCAGCAGCAGATGCGGGTCGGAGCGGCCCGGCGGGCCCGTTTTCTCACCAGAGGGATGATGAAGCTCTGAGTGAGCTCCAGCAGGTGTCTCCTCAGGATGGCGCTCTGAGCCTCGGAGGGTCTCTTCCTCTGAATCCCCTGCCAGACAAAAAAAAAAAAAGGGTTTGTGTTTGTCTGTCAGCCGACAACAGAACCTCTCTGGGTTTGGAGGCGCGCTCACCTTCAACAGCCGTTTAATCAGGATCTTGTCTTTGTGCAGGAACGTCTTGTACGCCGTGTAGATGCCTGCAGACGGAGAATAGAGGCCGTCACAATCAGGCAGCATTTAGAACTCAGTGAAACGGGAGAATAAAGTCTGTCACGTGACCTGGTTTAGTCTCGAGGGTTTTCAGTTTGGACAGTTTCTTCACCTTCACCTGTTTGGGTAAATCACCTGGAAGAGAGGGTCACATGAGGCCGGCACACGCGGGTCAACACTCCCGTACCTCTGACGAAGGAGGAGACAGTTTACGTCCCGTTCTTCTTACCTGCCATCTTGATTTCTCCCAGTCGGACCACATGAGGCCAGTTCTGGAACGTCTTAATGAAGAAGGGATTGGTGACGCCCAGAACCACGTTAGGACTGCAGGGGACAGACCAGACAGACAGGTGAGGTCAGACAGACAGTTGAGTTCAGACACACAGGTGAGTTCAGACACACAGGTGAGTTCAGGTGTGGTACTCACGGCGCCTGGGTTCTGGTGGTGTATTCTCTGAACTCGCTGTCATGGATGGTGAAATATGGCCGAAAATCACAGCAGTACTTCAGGGGGCTGATAGAGCTGTGAGAAAAATACTCTTGTTACCATGGCAACAACAGAACCACTGCTCTGTGATTGGCTGCCAGGAGGCCATTGCCGATTTAAACATAGAATATAGAAAATAAAGAATGGTACAATTGTGTAAGACAAAATAACAAATCCCAAAATCCAGAACCTTTGAATATTCCATTATTATCAAAATAGTCCATTTTAAGAAAGCAGCGTTCTGATTGGCCGTCCACTTACCTGACGAGAGCCAGCACGGTCTCTGAGGAGACGGTGGGAGACGGCGCCATGACGATGAGCGGTTCCCCGAGCAGCATGAGTTCCCAGAGGATCTGCAGGTGGATGAGGACTGACTGGAAACACCTGGGCACGGGTCAAAGGTCATGTTACTCGAACAGGAAGGAGCATATTTAAAATATTTATTCGCAAACATAACTTTCATGATTATAAATGATTATGATAATAGGAGAGGGAGCGACGGACTTGAAGAGGTCCAGTTCGTGGATTGTGGGCAGCACAGTCGGAGCCAGCAGGAAGTCCTGGAGAAGTAAAATCAAACTTTAGTGTTTGTTTACGCGTGGTTAGTGTCGTTGACTAAGACTCACTTCCTGTTCCTGACCTCTCTAGAAGGCTGTCTGACTGGACTTCCTCCTGGTTTGTCCGTTTTAGACGGGATTCGGACCTGAAAAATGACGAAAATCGAAGCAGATTCTTCACAAATTCTGTAAACATTTTCCCCAGCAATTACCAGTAAGGCCACGCCCACGACAACCGGAGAGACCACTCCCCTTTCCCGCCTCACCTGTAAGGCCACACCCATCACTGGGAGGTTGAGGGTCAGTCCAGGGACAGGCGAAGGCCATTGGTCGATCTCATTACACACTGCGAGGACAAGAGGGGACGTCGGGTAAAGTTCAGTGGAGTGATGTCATAATTATCGCTACTCTAATTGGCCCATGCTACGATGCAGGTGTGACATCATCACCTGTCTCCAGGCAGGGCTCTAGTTTCTCGAAGAACTCCGGCGCAATGGTCTGCAGCAGTGTGTGGAAGAGGTGAACGTACGGCAGCCTGGATATCAGCACCAGAGACTGGAACACAGAAAGTCACATGACCAAATAGCCATAACATTATGACCACTCTGGTTTTGATTGAAATGAAAGAGATTTTAGTCATTCTTCATTTTAAAACTACATTTGAATAATTTTTTTTCGTTACATGTTACTGCGACTCCTCCTACATCATAAACGAAAAGTAATCTAATATTAAAATGGTTATATACAAAACGAAAAATTACAAAAAGCACACACTAATACTAAACATTTGTCTAATGAAATCCAAATACTATTATGGCTCCAACGTTACATGTTTAATGACGTTGGTTAATTTCCCTTCATTGAACGAGGTGAGAAGAGCTCATCCCGTCCTTCCATCACATAATCATATACAGCGTCACATATTCACAGAATCTTCATTTAATGGAAATGTTACTTTGTTAGTTCTAAAAACAACTCTACTTAACTTAAACCTTAAATCAGGTACGCAACAAACAACTGAACAATTAATACATGTCATTCTTTAAAGAAATGCACTCATGGCTATGGATCCTGAGCGCTTTCTACTCTTTTGTCACGGTTTCATGGTTCATAATCTAAATCATCTCTACTGAGATCAGGTATACGGAGTCGTGCCTGACCTTCTGGAAGTATCCTCTCTTCACAGAGACGTCCTTCACTTGTCTGAAATAGACGTATCCAAAGAAATGTGACGCCTCAATCTGTGGCGCCAGCAAAAAAACAAAAGGATGACATCATGACGAGAGGAAGAGGAGGACGAGGACCGATAGTAGTTAAAATTCCTCGAAAAGCAGGAATCACTTATTTCATAAAAGTCATTGATCACCCGTCAAACAGGTTCTTTTGTCCTGTGATTAAATCGACTCATGTGGAAACTTATCAGCCGTCCTGTCGCAAAACAGACCCGATCAATATGTTTACTCACCTGCAGGGTGACGGGGGCGTCCCTGTTGTAAACATCCTCTCTGATCCGAGAACCTCTGCGACCAACGGACTGTCGCAACCTAAAGCTGAACTGAGTGTCCCCAAGACATCCTGGGAAATGAAGCAGCAAACGTGACCTTTGACCTCTCTCGCATACACACTGTAGCATTAATCAGACGGACTGGACTTACCTGAGTAAGAGTCGGGGAAGGACAGGTAGCAGATGCTGGTTTTCTGACAACAAATCACAAACAATGAATTATCAACAAACTCACAATCAATACATTGATAGGTAATCTTAAGAAATGACGAAGATTAAATACCTCCTTTTCTGTGAGTTTCACATCTTGAGGATAGACAAGCTGAAAAAAACCCAAAGGAAAACAGTTGTTACCAATTCAGAATGCTATAAATGTAATGTATCATGAGCCAGAAAGAAGTTTATGTTTAAAGAATATAGTAGAATTTAAGTCTATAAAATAATTTAGCGTAAGAAAAATATTTTTTAAGCCGACTGACTTTTCTTTAAATGGAGTTTGGGTTCAACAACTATGTGGGTATCTGGGATTAAAATGAAATAAAATACATTATAAGTTCTTTAACTTTAAATATAATACATGTATAATGATAGCTTTTATTACGAGACATTAGCAACATCTTGAAGCAGGAGGGAATAGTTTTCCACCAAACTTCATTTAGAATTCTACATATTTGACACGAATCTGACTTTTTATCGGTTTTATTTAATTTCTTATATATATTCTATATACATATATGATTTTTTACAAATCTTAAGATTAAAATGGTCACTTCGGCTTATAAGTCTTTGTTAAAACACAAGTCATTTAAACAAAATATAGACTTTAAATTCCCTGTTATTCCATTGGCACTCTTATTAGCGACAGCAAGTGTATTTGGAATTTATTAGATCACTGATTAATAACTTGTCTTCTTTACATAAAATATATGCCGAATAAATCATTAGACTATATTAGATGATGCCAGAGTGAATTATTTACAGAAAAAGAAACATTTGCCAAAAGAGGTCCTAAACTCACCAAAATATCTTATTTCCCTGCCGATGCTAACGATGCTAAGCTAACAGCGCTCCGTACCTCTATGGCTTGACCAAGCTCCAGGTCGAAGGTGACGACACACACGCACTCCAGCCAGGAGGAGAACCGGGCCCACGGTAGTCGGCTGTCCCCGCTGTCCGCCGTCTCTTCACGGCGGGGAGAACCGGAGAACGGTTCCATCACGACGGCATAGGGGCTCCACGAACTCCTTCGTTCATCCTCCGGTCCTCCATCACCAGAGACGTTACAGCCGGTGCACCGGGCAGAGAGACAGGGGCTTGAGGGGCCCCCAACAGGCGAGAAGAGGAACTGCAGGAGAGAGATGGCCGTTTGTTTTTAATGATAGTAAACAATTTTAAATATAAATAAACAAACAACAAACGATTTGACATCATTTGGGTTTAAATTTTACAGAAAAGTTTTACGGCCACATTCGAACGTTTCAGAATTCTGACTTTATTGCTAAGAAACTTAAAGTAAATTTAAAGTTGAAATTTTAACTTTTAATGAAAAAATTAAATCAACAGTTAAAATTTATTATAATAATGTTTCTCATTTGACTTTAAAGTAAGGAAACTCGAACAAAAAATAAAGGCAAGGAAAAAGGTTGCTTTCAATAGAGAATTGAGGTTTTATATGAAGAATTTTAGTTAACAATCAAAAAATCAAAATCTCATGATTCTCAAAACTTTGTCTTGTCTTGGTCCTTATCTCTTCCGTTGATGTTGAATTTTCATTCTTGAGCGATCTGTACGTTTTAAAGTAAAACAAATAAATTAAATATAAACGTGCGGTTTACGCTGCTTGTTTTTTTGTTCCGACTTTTATTTTGGAAATAAAATAATGAAAGCCTGCGGTTTACGCTTTTATTTTGGACATGTCGGTGCCGGATATCTGCAGAGCCAGTTCCGGTTTTTATCAAAGTGTCACCCGTCACCCGACTCAGTGCCTCCATCGCTGCCGGTCGCATCAACATGACTTCAGACCCGGGCTCCTTCTCGTCCTTCAGCAGGTGTGTTACTAAACACCTGAACCTGATGCTCCATGTGGACTTCGAGAGACATGTGATCAAAGGGAAGGTGGAGCTGACCGTGGAGGCTTTGGAGGACCGGTTCGCCTCTTTGGTAATGTTAGCGGTTCCCCAGAACCGCTGCTTGTTAGCCTCACTGGCTAATTCATTTGACGGAGTTATAAGATTTCCGACCGTCCATGAAATGCTCATTGAGTTGTATGCAGTTATTAAACGTGAAAAATCTTCACTTCTAAATTGTATGTATGATTATTAACAGTGTTTGTATTCATAATTACTGCATAAAAAAGTTTTTACATACTGAAGACACCTCTCTTTAAATCGGCATGACTAATTTTAACCTATGATAAACTTTATAAGCTTATTTTGTGTAATTTTTAAGCTTATTGCAACACTGTTGATGGAGCTTTTAGAGAGGGACATGAACATTATAGAAGAGAGAGAGTAAAACGAATCAATGGGGAACAATGAAAAAATAATAACATTTAATAAGAATAAGAATATTGCAGTAGAATGAAGAGGAATTCTAAATAAAATCAGGTTATGCAGGTTCTTTCTGTAGATTCTACTTTTGATTTCTTTTTGTTTTTGTTGCCAACTTCCTGCTATCAGACACCCTTTTTAATATAAATATCTTACTTTACTTTAAATATGGCCTATGAATAATAACGATATATTTTATTTTATAGCACTTAAACAGTCAAAAGTGGGAAATTTAAAAATGCAAAAAAAAAATAATAATATGATTAAAATGATGCAATGTCTTTGGAAGAGAACTTAAATCTCTTATTTCTTGACTGGAGTTTGGTACGGTGCTCTTCATGTTGTAAAACAATTAACTGTCTCCACTGACTGATAGCTTTAATGGGATCTATAAATAAGTATGATCAAATACATGAAATAGATAAAGAGATAAAAGAGAGTGGGGCAAAAGTAAAACATAAGAAAATGGAAAAAAATAAGAACACAAAAATGTAATAAAGAAGATAAAATCTGGATTTGAGATTTACAATTGATTTCAGACACTCTTTATGCTGTAAACGATGAGTTTTCCTACGACATTGAAGCTGTATAAAAAATTGGCTTCAATCAGATCTATAAATAATATAATTAAATGTGAAAAACAGCTAAAACGATAGAAGAAAACTGATTCTTAGGGCAACAAAGATACAATAATGTGGTAGTTGTTATTCAATTACAACGGATTTATTTGGGCGACTTAAAAAATGAATATAAATGGAAAAAAAACGAAGAAGATTTCTTTAGTCTTAAAAAGAACCTAATGAAGTTCTGTGTTGGCCGTGACGATAAAATTGCTTAACTTTTTAAAGCTAAACTAAAAATTGATATTGAGGCAGGTTTTTTTTAGGATAATGTAGTAAATCAAAAATGAGAAGGCTCAGATAAAATCTGGATTTGATGTCGTGAACTTGCTTAATCGATGGCTGGAGTTTGACCTGACACTTGGCAATGTGGATTTATTGCAGTTCAACCAATCCTAACAGTTCAGATTTAATTTCAATTATCGAATTGAATCCGTCGCATTTAGCACGGAAATGCTTTTTTGACCACTTGGAGATTTATCACGATCATTTTGTGCATTCATTAAGCGAGTAAAGGAACTTTTTAGAATGTCATTTCCCATTAAAAGAAAGTATTTGAGTCAACAGGTTCTGTCTTGAGTAAAATCAATGAACAGGTAGAACCGGTGCATTCACTTGCCATCAGGTGAATCGGAGCTTTCAATCCCAAGTTGACTCACCGGTCAAAACTCAAAAATGAAAGTAATTTATATATGCTTAATAATCTTAAATGTTTGCCGAATCTTTGTTTGTGAATGGAGTTGTGTGAGATCTGACTGACCGTGAACGCCTCGTGGTTTTATTGTTGTGGACTTTGAATTGACGTTTGTTCTGCGGGTGAGTGTTTATCAGCAGGAGCTCTCGGGCCACCAGGGTTCTTCTAATCTCATTAATGAATTTAATCGGCAGACTTTGGACACCAGGGACCTGACCATCGTCTCCGTGAGCGCCAATGGACAAGCAGCGCGTTTTACGATGGGCCCCAAACACAGCTTCAAGGGGACGCCGCTTGAAATTGGGCTACCTTTCGACATCTCCAGGTGACTTCTTCTTCTTCTTCTTCTACTTTCCTCATACGGCGTCCGTGTTGGAATGGACGTGCGTGTTAACGTGTTTGTGTTGTGGACCAATCAGAGGGCAGCATGTGATCGTGGAGGTGACCTATGAGACGTCTCCGTCGGCGTCGGCTCTGCAGTGGCTCACACCCGAGCAGACGGCCGGGAAGAAACAGCCGTACCTGTTCAGCCAGTGTCAGGTGTGTTGGCCAATATAGCAGAAGTTAAAGTTTCTGCGTCGTCCTGAATGTTTCACAAACCAGTGATGGACCCGCACTTTTCACAACTGTATTTCCCAACGATGGACTTTCTTCACTAACGGCTGCAGGCCGACAGGAAGTAGTTTCCTCATCTCAGTGTTGAGATAGTTTGAATTGCGTTAAGAACAGGTTCAAATAAAAACTTTTAGCAGCATTGTTTGAATATTATATATAATTGAGTCTTTATCTCCCAGATTGCAGAAAGTTCAATCGTCGTTAATTCTCCAGCAGGATTCCGTTCAAATACTCATAAACAGCACAAAAACATCCCCACCTTCACGTTTGCCAACTTCCTGTTGAGTTTAGGTGGTGGCTTTAAGAGGTTCGTCTGTAGATCCTGATGAGAAACTCTGTTTCCCTCCGTTTTGTCTTCCAGGCGAATCACTGCAGGAGTATTGTTCCCTGTCAGGACAGTCCATCGATCAAACACACCTACTACGCTCGGGTAACACACACCTGTAGGACAGATGTGATGTCACACTCTCAGATGTGACCTGTGTCTTGTCTCTAAGATGTGTCTTGTGTCTAAGATGTCACCTGTGTCCTGTCTTTAACATGTTACCTGTGTCTTTAGCATGTCACCTGTATCTTGTCTCTAAGATGTGTCTTGTCTTTTACCTGTCACCTGTGTCTTGTCTTTTACCTGTCACCTGTGTCTTGTCTTTAACATGTCACCTGTATCTTGTCTCTCAGGTGCCACCTGTGTCTCGTCTCTCAGGTGCCACCTGTGTCTCGTCTCTCAGGTGTAAGTTGTCTTGTCTCTCAGGTGTGACCTGTGTCTTGTCCTACAGATGTGACCTGTGTCTTGTCTCTCAGGTGTGTCTCTCAGGTGTGACCTGCGTCTTGTTTCTCAGGTGTGACCTGCGTCTTGTTTCTCAGGTGTGACCTGTGTCTTGTCTCTCAGGTTTCACTTTTGTCTCGTCTCTCAGGTGTAAGTTGTCTTGTCTCTCAGGTGTGACCTGTGTCTTGTCTCTCAGGTGTGACCTGTGTTTTATTTCTCAGGTGTGACCTGTGTCTTGTTTCTCAGGTGTGACCTGTGTCTTGTCCCTCAGGTGTGACCTGTGTCTTGTTTCTCAGGTGTGACCGGTTTCTCAGTTGTGACCTGTCTCTCAGGTGTAACCCATGTCTTGTCTCTAACATGAGGCCTGTTACTTGTCTCTAACATGTCATCTGTGTCTTTAACATGTCACCTGTGCCTTGTCTTTTACATGTCACCTGTGTCTTGTCCTTCAGATGTCACCTGTGTCTTGTCTCTCAGGTGTAACCTGTCTTGTCTCTCAGGTGTGACCTGTGTCTTGTCTCTCAGGTGTCTGTACCTAAAGACCTGGTGGCTGTGATGAGTGCTGTGAGAGACGGACAGGACGTTGATCCTCATGATAGCAACCGCACCATCTACAAGTTGAAACAGCCGGTTGGTTTTGCTCTTCTTCTTCTCTTTATTTACGCAGATTCATCTTTATTAAGTGTCACAGTCAACCCAAAATAAAATCTGACCTTTGACCTCAGGTTCCCATGCCTTCTTACCTGATAGCCATCGTGGTCGGGGCTCTGGAGAGCAGGTACTCTCCGTCCTCACCTGTCCACCGATTCCATCATGTCCCCCGCAGCAGGTAATCAGTGTTTCTGTGCTCTGATTGGTCCACAGGGTGATCGGACCCAGGTCCAGAGTCTGGTCCGAGAAAGAGTATGTGGACAAAGCTGCGTTTGAGTTTTCAGAGGTGGGTTGTAAATATTTACCTCCTACAAACATTTTTATCTGTACGTTCATCCACACCTTCATGTCCTGCTCAGGACAAACCAGAGGAGCATCTAAACATCAGTCAGACTGCTGGGATCTGGACGGGTCCAGTTAGGGAACTTTAAGCGAGTGTGTATCAGTTTCAGCTGCTTTGAAAGCGCCAACAAGTGGACAGGAGAGGCAACAGCAGGCGGTGGCCATGAACCATTTCTCTATCCTCATCCTTCCTGAATGATTCTTCTCCAGTTTTCTGTTCTGCTGGTGTCCTGGTTTCTACTGGTACCATGATGCAGTACCTGCAGCCCATTCAGCTGGACCACATAGTCCAGCTCCTCCAGGATTGAGATCCGTACGTACCGTCACAAGAAGGTTTGCTGTGTCAGGTGCGTGGAGGAGGTACCAGGAGATTCCTGATGACCAACAGAAGAACCCAGCAGCGGGGCCGGTATCTGCTCCTCAGTGTGAGGAGGACCAGGAGGAGCACTGCAAGATCCCTAAAAGATGACCTCCGGCAGCTACTGGTGTTATGGTTCTGACCAAACAGTCAGAACCAGACTCCATGTGGGCCCAATGTCCTGTAGTGGACCTGAGCTCACAGCCTGGCACCATGCAGCTGGACCTGAGAACACCAGGATGAGCAGGTTCTCCATTAGTGCCTCGTTCTCCTCACAAGGTAGAGCAGGCTCTCACTCGGCTTTTCTGCGGGTCTGAAAGAGTCTCGAGATTCCGTTGTCAAAGTTGCTGCATGAAACATCATCCAGCAGGACCGGTTTGGTGGTGGATCAGTGATGGTCTGAGGAGGCAGGTCCTTGGAGGGTCTCGCAGACCTCCAGCGTTAGCCAACGGTACCCTGAGTGCTATGTGGTGCCAGGAGGAAATCCTCAGACCCAATGTCAGACCTTACACTAGTGAACTGGACCCTGGTTCCTCCTGGTACAGGATAAGGCCCGACCTCCTGTGGTCAGTCTGTAGGAAGTTCCTGGATGATGAAGGTCTTGATGCTATTGACTAGTTCTCACATTCTCCAGACCTGAATCCACCTGAGACCTTCTGGGACGTTATGTATCACTGCATCAGATGCCATCAAGAAGAACGACAGGTCCAGTTCTGAGAAGAGATCCTAAAAGACCCCATCCTCGGGTCTCATCAGGAGCAGGTCCAGATGCTGTTAGGACTGCCGACAGGCCTGAAACACTCAACTGAAGATATAATGATCGTCCTTTTGATTCTGGGTCTGGTTTAGAATCCAGTCCTCAGAAGGTTCCTGGTTTTGGTTTCCACTGACCGTTCTTATATGGTTTTACTCTCAACCGCTTACACCAGCTGATCCGGTTCTAATACGGCCCAGTGGCTCTACATGCTGAAGAGTACCGGGCCACGGATGGAGCCCTGAGGGACACCAGACCAGAGAGGGGCCACCAAGGAAACATTAACGTGACTGTTGAGCGCGTCCTATGTGATGCGTAGAATCTTTTCCTCTGTTCCTACATCCGGTGATCTAAGAATCATCTGACGAGGTCAACATGCTAACGTCTCACGACCTTTAACATGAATGTTTCGTGTGTCAGACGGAGACCATGTTGAAGACCGCTGAGGATCTGGTAGGACCGTATGTTTGGGGTCAGTACGACATCCTGGTCCTCCCGCCGTCCTTCCCCTACGGAGGCATGGAGAACCCCTGCCTGACCTTCGCTACGCCGACACTGCTGGTATCCACACACTTACACAAACACACACACACACACACGTATGAGGTCAGGTCAGCTGACCTGTGGACCAGCATCATGTGACTGTTAATCAGCTGATCACTGCGTCTCTTTACAGGCAGGCGACAAATCTCTGTCCAACGTGAGTCTGAAATTCCTTTTAAGTGTGACTCTGTAACTTTTGACGTCCTCATGTCTTCATGGAAACCTTCACGCGTCCTTCTTCCTGTCAGGTGATCGCTCATGAGATCTCCCACAGCTGGACCGGCAACCTGGTGACCAACAAGACCTGGGAACATTTCTGGTAAGGAAAAAAAGAGTATAATATTGTAGAGGTCCCCCCCTGTTGCTACGAAAAACTCTAAAGCTCTGTGATGTCACTGTTTGTTCTGAGAACCTTCCGTCAGAACCACCTGGCTATGGATCTAAGGGACTTTGGTGGGGTTCATTGTGCTCAAACAGAATTAAACCGGGCTGGAGTAAAGATGCAGAAGATCTATAAATGGTCCACTGTGGGGGAGAAAAAAAAACCTCTCTTCTTCTTCTTCTGTCTTGTTCCGCCAGGTTGAACGAGGGTCACACGGTGTACCTGGAGAGGATGATTGGCAGGTGCATGGAGAGTGAAGAGTTCCGACAGTTTAAAGCCATGGGGGGTTGGAAGGACCTGCAAGACTCGGTAAGAGCCTGAACCCTCCTGGGGTCACCGCTCCCTCATGTTCTTTCTTATCTAGTCTAATGCTTCTTCTTCTCGTCATCATCACTCAGGTGAACGCCTTTGGAGCCACCAACCCTCTGACTAACCTGGTCCCCAGCCTGGAGGAAGTCGACCCCGACGACGCCTTCTCCTCCGTGCCCTACGAGAAAGGCTTTGCTCTGCTGTACCACCTGGAGGAGCTGATGGGAGGACCAGGTAACTCCACCTCCACCTGAACCTGAACCTGTCACAAACCCTCCGACCCTGAAACTGTTCACTCACCTGTTGGTTGGTTTCCCTTACTCAGAGGTGTTCATTGGTTTTGTGAAGTCCTACATCCAGCTGTTTGCCTACAGCAGCGTCACCACAGAGGAATGGAAGAACTACCTGTTCACCTACTTCAAGGACAAGGTGAGCCACACCTGGAGAGGTCTGAATGAAAGCAAAGAGTTCTGAATCCAACCCATGCAACGGGGTCGTAGTCAGTCCCTTAATCTTTTGTTAGCGTGTTTTGGACGTAGCGGGTAGAAGGGTAACTCTGAGCTGCGTGTTTCTCAGGTGGACATCCTCAACAAAGTGGACTGGAAAGGCTGGATGTTCACACCTGGGATGCCTCCAGTCAAACCTCAGTGAGTGAATCTTCTTAAACCCCCTACCAGATCTTCTAGTATCCATAAAACCCGTTTTTCTCTGACAAAGTTTCATCATCGTGTGTCAGGTACGATACCACGTTGGCCGACGCCTGCATCGCTCTGTGTCAGAGGTGGATCAAGGTAAGATCTGGACCAGACACACGCAGACCTGTTTTTATTGGTTTGCACCATCAGGCCAACTCCTTTATTCATTTCCCGATACAGGCCAAAGAACAGGACCTGGACAGCTTCAACGAGTGTGACGTGAAGACGCTGTCATCCCACCAGCTGATTGAGTTCCTGTCCCTCCTGCTTCAGGAGGTAAACCACTTCACCTCACCAACAGTCCACTTCACCTCACCAACAGTCCACTTCACCTCACCAACAGTCCACTTCACCTCACCAACAGTCCGCTTCACCTCACCAACAGTCCGCTTCACCTCACCAACAGTCCGCTTCACCTCACCAACAGTCCGCTTCACCTCACCAACAGTCCCATTCCCCTCACCTCACTAACAGTCCACTTCCCCTCACCTCACTAACAGTCCACTTCCCCTCACCTCACCAACAGTCCACTTCACCAACAGTCCACTTCACCTCACCAACAGTCCACTTCCCCTCACCTCACTAACAGTCCACTTCCCCTCACCTCACTAACAGTCCACTTCCCCTCACTAACAGTCCACTTCCCCTCACCTCACCAACAGTCCACTTCACCAACAGTCCACTTCACCTCACCAACAGTCCAGTTGACTTCATAAAGAGCTTGCCTTACCTAATTCCACTTCCTTCGGTTTTCTGTCAGGAGCCCCTCCCTCTGACTCACACAAAGAGGATGCAGGAGGTTTATGATCTGAACTCCTGCATGAACGCAGAGATCCGCTTCAGGTAACAGTCCCACACCAGGTTCTTCGTCTTGAACCCCTCCTCCTCCCTTGAGGCCTCCTGATCATCTGCTGCTCTCCCTCCAGGTGGCTGAGGTTGTGCGTCCGTTCTAGGTGGGAAGAAGCGGTTCCGATGGCCTTGAAGATGGCGACGGAGCAGGGCAGATTGAAGTTCACAAAACCACTCTTCAAGTGTGTATACTCTTTGCTTTGGTTTGCGTGGTTTCTTTTCTGTTTAACTGGTTGAATATTTGTGTAAATTTTTCTTTTGTCTGTTTGTTTGCTTTTCAGGGAGGTCTATAACTTTGAAAAGTACCATGATGAGGCGGTCTCGACGTTCCTGGCTCACAGAGCAGCAATGCATCCTGTCACCGCCGGCTTGGTCGCCAAAGACCTGAAGGTGGACACCGGTAACAGCACCTGCCTGTAACACCTGAGACCAGTCTGTAACAGCCGGGACGAGTGTAACACCCCGGATCACTCTGTAAGACCACACAACTAGTCTGTAAAACAAGAGACCCATTTTGTAACACCACAAATCCAGTCTGTTACACCACCAGTCTGTTACACCACCAGTCTGGGACACCAACAGTGTAACACCACCAGTGTAACACCAGAGACCAGTCTGTAACACCACCAGTGTAACACCAGAGACCAGTCTGTAACACCACCAGTGCAAGAACAGAGACCAGTCTGTAACACCACCAGTGTAACACCAGAGACCAGTTTGTAACACCAGAGACCAGTCTGGGACACCAACAGTGTAACACCAGAGACCAGTCTGTAACACCACCAGTGTAACACCACCAGTGTAACACCAGAGACCAGTTTGTAACACCAGAGACCTGTCTGTAACGCCACCAGTGTAACGCCACCACTGTAACAACACCAGAGACCAGTCTGTAACACCACCAGTGTAACACCAGAGACCAGTCTCTGACACCATCAGTGTAACACCAGAGACCAGTCTGTGACACCAACAGTGTAACACCAGAGACCAGTCTGTAACAACAGCAGTGTGTAACATGATGGAGACCGGAATGTAACGACACAAATCAGTCTATAACCAGTAGTAATTAATAACGTCATCAGCACCAATTATAAAATCATTTATCAGTTTTCTGTTTCTGGTTTTTCTTCTTCTTACATTTTATTTCCGTCTCTCTTCATGTTTCATCTCCGGGCAGAAGAAGAGAAATGATCATATCATTGATAAATAAAAACACGTCTTAAATAAACTCGCTGCCATCCTGTGTTTTGTGACGTTAGAACTTATTCTTCATCAGCCACAACATTATAACCATCTCCATCATCAACATCTTTAATACATTTTGCATTTTATTCAACTATTCAATCCTCTTCATACTCTTCAAAGGTCTTCATCATATTCATACTGCTTCAGAAGTTTTCAGCATTGCAGTTTGGCTTTGCTCTTTCAACAAACTCAACTCTTCAATATATTTATTCAACATTTAAATAAAATATTTACTATTCAGAATCTTCAACATTCTTCATCTCTTTCAGTCTTCTTCACATTCCAAGTTCAGTTTTGTTCTGTTTTTGTGGAAGTTCATGTAGATTGTTTATTTAAACATGTACGAAGGGACTTACAGTAGTCTAAATGAAAGGAGATAAAAGCCAGGATATTTGTCTCTAAATTACGTCTGGATAAAAAAGAACAAAAAAATGTTATCAAAGTTGATGCGTCCACAAAACATGGAGACACGGACATCATTTTACCACAGAAACCCCACCCTCAGTGAGGGGAAGGAGATCAAAGACAATGTTGTTGGACCCGTGCAGAATTAAACATCAAAGCCTGTTTTGGTTCTTGTGACACAACAGCGCAGTGCCTCGGTGTCACATGATTAGACAGCAACTGTTGAAGAAAGAGATCAAAGACATTGGTTCAACATCAAAGCCCTGTGCTTCGCTGTCATAAGAACCAGTTCTTGTGAGGTCGCAGCACAGGGCTTTGATGTTAATTGATCAAAGGGATACTGTGATTCCCGACCAGGATTTAAGGTAAGGCCCACATTCACTGAAAAAACAAAAAAGGTCCAGTAGTATTTTGGAGGAGCAAACTGAACTTCTTCAGGTACGCTGGACACTGAATACGACCTTAGTTGTGTTTAAATTTCACTTTGTACTTATTTACTTGGTGTATTTTTCTTTTTTCTAACGCTTACACATGCTAAACTTGGATTTTAATCAACTTTTAATCGGTCAACAATTATTCTTTCTGTTTGTAAAAACGTTCTTAATATCCCAATTATGACCCAACGACTCTCGGGTCATTTATTTCTGAACCGTGGGTCCGATTTAGTCTAGATTTAGCGCTTTTATTTGAATCGGGTCAAGGGGATCCATCTGTTTTATTCTGATGGTTCATATTTTACTCACTAGAGGGAGCATTTTCAGGAAAAACACTTTTGGACATTACTTCAGACTGGAGGAGTTAAATCCGGAGGATTGCTTGAACGACGCAGGGGATTGGGGGCTTTCCGGGGGCTTTCCGGGGACATATCCTTGAAACGGTCGGAGAGCGTAAACCCGCACCTCAGAACCCGAGGTAAACAGAACATCTCACGTCTGATTTATTGTCAGCCTCTAAATCCGCCCGACAAACTCTCTCAGTATCTGCCCTTCCTCATTCTCTTCCTCCCTCCATCTTCAACCTCCACCTCTCTGCTCGGAGCACCAAGCCCCCGGCTCCACCCCCCTCTTCACGGCGCTGGTGCGAAGACGATGTTTGGATCGACTGTGTCGACAGTTTGAATTTGCCTACGGACGCCAAACCAAAACTATCAGTTTTTGATGTTCGCCACAAGGCGGCGCCACAGTTTCATCCACATTCTAAGAGTTTATTTATGACTTGTTACAAAAGGGTCTCATCAGGCAATTGCTCATAAATTATTATTCAAAAAAAAAAAAAAGGTCATGACTTAATGTCAGCAAAATTTGATCGTCAGTATTTCCAAAAAAAAAACAACCTCCGGGTAAAAATGTCAATCAAAGCAGCGGAACTTCATCCTCAGTCAGACGTCGGTCCGATTCAACTTTTCAAACTTTGGCTTCGGCTCTTCCATCTCAGAAACAATATATAGTTCTACCCGTTTTCTGTCCTACGTCCTCATCAGCGCCTGAAGGCACCGCAGAAATGGGCTCGGTGGTAAAACGGTCCAACATGGGCCTGTTCCAAGCCTCCCTCACCTTCATTCATCTCCAACTGTTCGAGGTGACCAGGGACTGTGGCGACGCGCTCCAGAACAGACTGGTGGACGTGGACTACCTGTTGGAGCTGAAGAATAAACTGCAGAAGATTCTCCATGAGGTAAGCGGGCCTAAACATTGAGACACCTTCCTCGTGGTGAAGAGGTGGTTCCCTGGTTTTGTCCAGGTATTGTTGTCTCGATGGAGCTTTATTAGACATCAAAGCCTTCACGTCACATGAGACGATTGTTTGAAGTTCCCTTGCAGGATGAGGTGAGAGTAGCCGTTGAGGAGGACGGGTCCGGCAGAGCTCTGGGATTGGGACTTGAAACTAGATGGAACCAAGTTCTGGAACCTGTGGCAGAGCCGCACCGCCTCAGGCTCTTAGTCCAGGTGGTCTGCAATGTTATTCCAAGCCCGTCCAATGTCCACTACCAGGGCTTGGTCTATACTCTGGTCTAATCACACCGTCCCTGTAAAGAGACTCAGAACAGAACCACAGCTGAGGCCCAGAGGCTCCGGGTCAAGGCCTGATCAACTGATCAACTGTTTCACTGTATGAACCTGGACTATTTCACTGTATGAACCTGGACTGTTTCACTGTATGAACCTGGACTGTTTCACTGTACGAATCTGGACTGTTTCACTGTACGAACCTGGACTGTTTCACTGTGTGAACCTGGACTGTTTCACTGTATGAACCTGGACTATTTCACTGTATGAACCTGGACTGTTTCACTGTATGAACCTGGACTGTTTCACTGTACGAATCTGGACTGTTTAACTGTATGAACCTGGACTATTTCACTCTATGAGCCTGGACTGTTTCACTGTGTGAACCTGGACTGTTTCACTGTATGAACCTGGACTGTTTCACTGTATGAACCTGGACTGTTTCACTGTATGAACCTGGACTGTTCATGGACACACCCCTGACATGGGCTGTGCCCATGGACACCAACCATGTTTTTTTCACACACCTGAAGCCCACCTTCGGTAAACTGCCCTCGTGACCTTCTTACATTTCAGCCTTTTGTCTTTTCCCATGTTGGATTTAGACGTGTGCCGCCTGCAGCCCCCCGGTGAGAAAACCAGTAACCAGCGACTTCCTCCCTATAAGGTGTATCGGCAAAGGCGCCTTCGGGTGAGTGACAGAGACACAGCCAGACGTTGGAGTATCGAACCAGAGGAGCACTATCAGATCAGTCTCCTTCTACAAGTCGGACTTCTTCATAGTTTAATGCACCTGGGGGGAGAAAAGTGCAGCTAAAGCAACAGCACCTCCCCGTGTGTGGACTCAGCGTCCGGTTCAGTCATCATTTTTAAGATTTTTTAAATTTCAATTATTTTATTGAAATGATTTAATTTCAATGATTTAATTTATTTATTTTTGGGGTGTTTTTTTTTCTGGTTAGGTGATCATTGAATCACGGTGCGGCGCTCGTGATGTCATCACTGCAGCACGTTTGATTGGCTGGAAAGAGGTCACGTGAGTCGATGCGTTAAAGAGAGACGCTCCGAGTCTCCGGGGAAAAAAACTTGCAGAGGAGACGAGAATGTAGATTTACTAAAGACTCATTTATTTAGTCTGGCTCTAATCTAGTGTCTTATAAGTTATAAGTTATAACTCTACTATTATATTTATATTATCTTGAAAAATATGAACTTGATTTTGTTATATTTTATTTTTTTATTTACCTGTATTTTATTTTATTGTTCATCTCAATGAACGCTGCTTCTCCATGTTTGGTTCTGACACTGAGAAGGACCTGATCCAGACCACCTGAGACACACATGTCAGACTCCAGGCCCGCACGACAATTATATCCGGTCAGCGAGACGTTATTTAATTTTTATCATAACTGATACTACAAATCCCAGAATGCACTGCGATAGCGAAAGCGCTTTTCTTCTGTTCTCTTCTGTCATCAGTGTTAATCAATTCACTCTGATAAACATTAAGAATAATGAGAGAATATATATAGTCGATAAATCTTTTTTAAAAAAAAGATGAATAATAAACTTATTATTTAATAGAAACGCACGTTTTAATTAACCGGAGAGGTGCGTTCACGCCGTTTAACATGTGTCGGTGCTCCCGCGGTAAAAACAAGAAAACACATGAAATTGTTCACATATAATGTGAAATACGTCTTTAGACTGTTTTTTACTTTTAGTCTTTTATTTTGACAGAAGTCTGAAATGTCTGAATTAGTCCAGACATTTATCAACAAACATTTAAAGTTCATTTTTGTCGATGTTTAGAAAACCGATTGATTTTAGATGTAATTTCTAACTTGTAAAATAAAGTTTTCCTACTGTTATTGACACCTGTGATTAAAAATGTTACACAGGACATCATTCTGTGAAACTATGCCGATAGAAGAGACGCAAAAATGAGTTTTGCTGATCTATTTTTTTAATTTAATCTGTAATTTGAGTATTTTCTGTTCCGTTCGTTTGTTTCTTCCTAAACCAGCAGCGGGATTTTGAAGTCAGAGTCCAGTAAAGAAAAGCGACCACGAGATGTTGCTCTAGAATGCTTCATTCTGAGGTTGTATAAAGAAAAGATCACATTCCCTTCTCCCTCTGGTCCAGAGCTGTAGACCTCGTGCGCCTCAGAACGTCCGATCGGAACTTTGCCATGAAAAACGTCAAAAAAAGGAACGTGACCAAGAAGCTCCAGTCCTTGGTGTATTTGGAGCGGGACATCCTCAGCTTCAGCAGCAACCCCTTTATTGTGTCCATGTTCTGCTCCTTCGAGACGGAGGCCAACTGGTCCATGGTGATGGAGCATGTAGGAGGTAAGGAGGTCTTTGGACCGACTGAAGACTGACTCTCTAAAACTTAAAGCTGAACCGAGCCGAGACTCTCTGATCCGATTCCTCCTCCCGACCTCCCAGATGCTGATTGTGCCACGCTCCTTCAAACCTGGAGGCGTTTTCCGGCGGACGTGTCCCGCGTGTACGCCGCCGAGACCGTCCTGGCGTTGGAGTACATCCACAGCTACGGCATCGTCCACAGAGACCTCAAGCCCAGCAAGTGAGTCTCCGGTACCAGAACATCAGGCTGACGTTTACTTCCTCTGCAGGCAGCTAGTTGACTCTATTCACCATAAAATGACAAATCATTTGGTCAAAGCATGTGTTTCAACAAAATTCCATTATTTTCCATTTCATTTAAAATAATTCCTTTGAAGTAGATCAGTTCAACCTTTTGGCTAAAAACATGTTTTTAGAAAAATATTGGACCCAAATTAGACATTATTAGTAGTTTCAAGTTACGTATTTCTGTTTAGTAAGTTCTCATATGGTTTAATATGCCAAAAAAAAAAAGAATAGCCATGCTGAATGCCTCCTTCTGATTGGTGGTGTCCCCCAGGGCGCCGTCTTCGGCCCCTTTCTCTTTAGCGTGTACATGCTAACACTGGGTAATATTAAAAAAACGGTTTAGTGAAGAAGCAGATATTTCAAAATATTAATTTAATTGTGTCACCAGTGGAATTGGTTTTATTTAACGTTCCCGAAAAAGTGTGAAATATTTGTCTTAAAATGCTGCAGGGGATAAAAAAAAATAACGTCAGATAGCTAGACCAATAATAAACACATATTCATTTACTTTTTAAAACTGTTTAGTACGGGTCCGCATCGGAGAGTCATCTATTCATCGCAACTTTGAAATAGTTTAACATCGTTGGACGGTTAGACGGAGGAAAAGTCACTTCCTGTCTAGACCCTCTTTGGAGTGTGGAACATCTCGGCATGTCAGCAAGATGTTTCCGATAAGATGAGTCGATGTGCGTCAACACCGGGTCTGAAAAGATCGCAGGTCGTGTAAAAAGGTGACCGACATTTAGGGAAAGGTTGAATTCGGATAAAAAGCGTCCAACGTAAACCCACGTACTGAAACTTACTTCACACTTTAAAACTCGCGTGTGCGACATGCTAACAGAAGCTACAGCCGCTTCTCTGCGACCGAACGACGGTTCAGAAGACCAGAAGTCTTCCTCGCCTCGATGACGAGGCGAGGCGTTTGATCTTCTTTTTTCTTTCTGATTCCCCTCATGCTAGCCTCTTGATCACGTTCACGGGCCACATCAAGCTGGCCGATTTTGGGATAGCGAAGATCGGCCCGGTGAATATGAAGACGGACCTGAGCGAAGTCCACATCGAGGAAATAACCAAAGAGTTTGTCGACACGGAGGTCAGTCTCATCCCTCCCATCGCTCGGATCATGAAATGTGGACGTTGTTGTTTTCCGGTTCTGACCCATGTCCTCCTGCAGGTACTTGGTACTGTTCACTACATTTCGCCGGAGGTGTTTCTAAAGGTGGGCTACGGGAAACCTGTAGACTGGTGGTCTCTGGGCATCGTTCTGTACGAGTTCCTGGTGGGCACGGTTCCTTTCAATGATCATCCGGAGAAGGAGGTCCATCAGCAGGTGATAGAAGGTTAGAGATCCAGAATTCAACCACGGTCAGCTCCCCCCTCCCTTATTCAAGACCCTACGGTGGTCTTCAATGGTCGAACCGAGATCTTCTTACTGTTTAGCATAATAAAAAGTCAACAAAGCGGGAGAATGTTACATCGCCTTCAAAGAAGGGAAGTTTGGAGAACCGACTCGTGAAACAGTTGGGGGGGGGGGTACATTTTGGGGTCCATGCAGTGACCCGAAAGGTCATGAGGGCCGAGGTTCACCCTGGACCCATGGCCTGAGCTCCTCAGGCAGCAAAGCAGGCTGTGGCTTTCCTGATCGGTTCTGTGAGGTTAGGTCGGGGGGAAGGCTAATCATCGTAGCGGGGTGTGAGTTTGGGTCGGTACAAAAGAACAGTCCAGGAAGACGGGCTGAATTATTCACTCTGCAGATCCAAAGTAGAGTCCAGGCTACAGAACCAACATGGCGGCCTCAGTGGAAGAAGACCCTCCCCCTCTCTAGAAATAAAGGGCTAATGCTAAAGCTAACGCAAACAATGTGATTCTTCTTTTCAGCTGATTATAAACTCTCTACTAGGAAGCACTCAGAGAACGCAAACCTCCTCCAGGGTACAACAGAACCGAGGGTCCACAATAAGATAAATACAGTAGATGGATGGATGGAAAGAAAGAAACTTTATTAATCTCTGAAGGGAAATTTAGTCTTTACAGCCGCTTAAACAGACAGATAGTCAAAAAGGTGACTAAAAAGGTCAAGGTCAAGACGGAAAGTCGCCAAAACGTAATCGTCTCCAGGATACATGAAGACGCACCTCGTTGTTACACATCACCACATCTGCTTCTCTTCCAGACGAGGTCACGTGGCCGCGGGGGAAGAACGGCGTGACGGCGCAGGCCCAGAACATCATCAGCCTTCTCCTGGAAAAGTTCTGCGAAGACCGGCTTGGCACAAGTTAGTCACAGCTTTACTGATGATGTTCAGGTGGATCAGCTGTCAGGTGTCGGTTTAACTCAACTAAATGTATATGAATTTCTGCTTGTGGTGTTTTTGTTTTTGTATTGTTTTACTACAGGAGGAGTCCAGGAGGTGAAGGAGCATCATTTCTTCCAGGATCTGGACTGGGACCATCTGCTGAATCTGAAGGTCCCTTGGGTGGAGGCGAGGCTGAAGAGCTGTAAGCCGATGTTCTTAAGACTTATCTTTTGAGTCAGGCTTTTACCTAAATAGTTTATTTAGTGGTTTACATTCTTCGTCTTATTTTTGTTATTTTAGTTTTGTATTTTGACATTATACATTATCACGTATTATAATTTTTTATTATAATTATAAATAAAACATTATAATGTTTTATGTATCAACATTTTAGTCTAGTTTTTATATTATTTTTTAAATAGTCTTGACACCAGTTTCCTCTGGTCAGTTCCTGTTTTTATAGTTCATTTTTTATTATTTTATATGTTTTATGCTTAAATCCTTTTGGTCTAGTTTTTATATTATTTTTCCAATAGTCTTTACTGCCTCCAGCGTTTCCTCTGTTCAGTTCCTGTTTTTATAGTTTATTTCTATTATTTTATATGTTTTATGCTTAAACCCTTTTGGTCTAGTTTTTATATTATTTTTCTAATAGTCTTTACAGCCTCCAGCGTTTCTTCTGTTCAGTTCCTGTTTTTATAGTTTATTTTTTTATGTCTTGACATTTTAGTCAGTTTCTGTTATTGTTATTTTATTATCTTTTAATATTTTCACATTTTGGTCTTTCCACAAACAATTTAAAAAAAATTTTATTTGTCATTTTATTTTGTTTTCACAGGTTCTGGCGTTTACTCTGTTATCCTATTATTCTGTTTTTATAGTTTATTTATTTATTTATTAATTTAAATTTTGAACTTTTAGTCGATTTCTGTTATTAATGTCTTATTATTATTATTTTATGTTTTGACGTTTCAGTCAGTTTTACTATTTTTACTATTAAAAGTTTATGATTTCATATCTTAGTCTTTTCCTAATTATTTTTTTTGTTTAGTATCAGTTGTTTTATTTTGTTTTCACGGCCTCCAACGTTTCATCTTTTCATTTCCTGTTTGTTTATTTTCATTGTTTCATTTTTTTTTTCATTTTGACATTTTTATTTCTTAATTTACGATCTGATATTTTAGTTTTTAGCTTTTTAGTTTTCTATTAGTTTGTACAGTTCCTGTTTTTATAGTTCCATTTTCTCACTAGTTTTGTCTTGTGTATTAATCTGGCGGGTCGTTAGGATGGTTAAGGTAACAGTTTTTACAGTTTTTACAGTGTAAAAGACTTTGTGTTTGTTTTTTGTTGAATGAAAGTTGCCGCATAGATAAAGTTTGATTGATTGATTGAGTCTGGGGTCCGGAGCCTGGAACCGACTCTAGAAGAATTGTTGTATAATAATCGTCGTGAGTCTCAAGTATATCCATGATTGTTTTTCAGTTCACCTCGCAGACCTGACCTCTGACCCCTCGGAGGAGGAGTCCGACATCTATGATGGATCGAACTCGTACGATGAAGACAACTCCTCCTACGACGATGACTACAGGGAAATGATACCGGTCAAAACCCCCCCGGCGTTCTGCTCCGTCGCCTTCAGCTTCACGGAGGTACGTTTCCTTTATCCAACTCCTCGACCGGCTCTGATCTCTAAGAAACATCATTAAAAAACTAATTTCTTTGCACATTTTATTTATTTGGTGGCATTTAAAAAAAATCTTAATTTACCATAAAAATTACAAATAATTTGGTCGAGTATGTTTTTTTGGGAATAAATGGGTAAAATAAATCAGACACGGAAAATTGTGACGTGAGGAATTTCTTTTACTTCATGGAAACTCATTTTAAACATTTTAATTAAATGAATCCAGTTTTGTTTTAACTTTTGAAAACGGTTCTGGTGTATTTTTGTTTCCTCAGACGCCAGAATACAAGAGATTTAAATATTTACCAGCTGTCTACAAGTCCTCTGGTAAGTTCCAGACTTCAGTTCCACCTTCCGGCCACTAGGACTTTGGATAAGATGCTGATTTCAGGTCTTCTGGTCCCGTTTCAGACGACCAGGATCCAGAGATCTGTTCTTCTGACGGAGAAATCCAGACCATCTCCGCCCCCTGGCAGAGCTGCGTCACGTCTTCCTTCTTGGGCGAAGAATCCGACGACTGTTCTTCTGACGAAGACGTCTCTCCGGTTTCGGCTGCCTGGTCCTCGCACGAAGACACGTCTACTGTCTATGATGACGATGATTCGTGTGTTGGTATCAAGGACGAAGGACGATGTCAGTGCCTGAAGGATTTAGCTGCCAGGAAGTTACGAAGAGCTGAGAACATGGACTTGGCCGGCGCCGTCCACGCCTCCTGCGGGTGTCCGAGTAAATGTCTGAAGAGAATCGGCAGATTCTTCGGTCGGGTCAGGGACTCTTGTTGCTCCTGGGGTCCCGGTGTGGGGGACTGACCCTGTCTGATAACCAATCAGTTACTCCTTTTCCACCAAGCTGGACCAGGTGCTGGTTCCGGACTGGTGCTCGAGTTGGTTGATAATTGGCTCAACTGAAAAACCAGTTTGGTTTTCTTCGGCTAGAGGGCCACGTCTCTGGGTCACGGCTTACGTCTTTGGATACGCCTGTGGTATCCCAGCATCCCTAGCGCTGAGGCCGCCAACAACAGGTGCTGCTGCAGGACTTACGGGATTCAGCCGCTTGTCGTGAGCGCTATCGCAAGAAAGGTGAGTTCCTTCATTACGTTCTGACCCTTGTAAACACTGAAGAGAAGATGCTAATGCTAGCTTGTTAGCATCAACCTACAGCTAGCCACGTAGCATCGGCTGCATTGTAATGAATCGTATAAATAAATGTTTACCTTTGCAGGTAGGCTGACAGCTGATGGCCTGAAACTGAGCGTCAGAACATCTGTGAGGAACATGGAGACAATTTCATCGATGGACATCCAAACAGCTGCTTTAACAGACTTTGGAGCCTTAGCAGCCTACTTTAACAGACATTAGAGCTTTGACGGTCAACTTTAACAGACATTAGAGCATTTTTTAGCAGACATTAGAAATTTATTAACAATCAGGTCTAACAGATACTAGAGCTTTGTAAACCGTTGCTTTAACAGATATTAGAGCCTTTTTATTGCTATTCTTTAACAAACATTAGAGCTTCATAACAATCTATTTTCACAAACATTACAGCGTTATCAACAGTCCAATTTATCAAACATTAAAGAGAGCCCCTTTCATGGTCTGCTTTAGCAGATATAGGTTTATTAACAGTCTACTTTAACAGATATTAGACATGTATTAATGCTCTACTACACTACAGAAATTAGAGGGTTTACAACTGGTTTATCTCAACAGGTCTACTTTAACAGACATTAGAGCTTTAATAACTGTTTGCTTTAACAGACACAAGAGTTTTATTAACTATCTGCTTTAACATACATGAGAGCTTTATTAACAATCTGCTTTAACAGACACGAGAGCTTTATTATCTCTCTGTTTAACAGACATGGGAGCTTAATTAACTGTCTGCTTTAAAGGACACGAAAGCTTTATTAACTATTTGCTTTAAAAAACCAAAGAGCTTTATTAACTGTCTGCTTTAACAGACATGAGAGCTTTATTAACTGTCTGCTTTAACAGACACGAGAGCTTTATTAACCGTCTGCTTTAACAGACACGAGAGCTTTATTAACAGTCTGCTTTAACAGACACGAGAGTTTTATTAACATCCTGCTTTAACAGACATGAGAGCTTTATAAAAATATTTATTCCTACAGGAAGGATAACACTAAAATGACTTTGAGGGTTTTCATGAAAGATTGTAAGAGATTCTGGAGGTCGTCCGTCAGGATTTCTTTCTTCTTTTAAAAACAGCAAATGCTTTTCAGGATCTTCTTATTGTTTTTGTAATTGACACACAAACGACTCGGTAAATCACCATCAGAGCGGCTGGAGGCGTGGCTCGTGTGTTTTCAACGAAATCATCAAAGTCTGGATTGAATACAGAAAAAAAAGGACGAATCTGACTATTTTTTTTTTTCACTGTTAACAATTACGCGTTTTATTTTTTTTTTTATAGCAAAAACCAGCAAAAGCAGCAGATGGATAATCATGAAACTTAGTGAAGGAGAGACGCTCGAGTCAAAAGTGGAACCAGGAGACGTGACGGGAGTTTAATCAGTCCCAGAATGAAAGTCTCACGTTGGGCAAACTAACGTTCTGTAAGTTCCCGTTTCTGTCGGCGGTTATGGATCAATATTTAAGTCGTTTAGTTTCTTCAGGGTCCGTTTGCATGAACCAAGAGGAAGGATTACATCACAGACACCAAAGAAGAAGAAGGGCGTTCCTTAATGTTCAGTTTGAGACACTTTAGGGACAACAACTAATAACTTTTTCATTGTTTTTATCACGTTTTTTATTCAAATTAAAGAAAATGAACAAATAAATGCTTGAGCCGCCTCATAAAATTTAATCATTTTTTGTTCCTTTTTATTTATTCATTCATTTATACAGAAGTAAATTTCTTTATTTTTTTAATTATAAATACTTATTTTGAATTTCCACATTTTATCCTAGTTATTTATTTTAAACATATTTCCATATTTTTTATTAGATCGTGTATTTTTTTTTAGAACATATTCTAGTGGTTATTAATTTATTCATTCAACTTGTTTTTTTATCAAGTTTAATCATTTTATGTACCCGTTTATTTAAAGGGAACTTTACCGTTTTAATTTAGTGGGTATTCGCTTAAAAATAAAACAGGTTATTCATTCATTCATTCATTCGTTTCATTGTGTTAATTATTCATCAATCTTCGTCACAATTTGTCCTTTTTAAATTAATAAATTGTCATATTTCAGATTATTTTTTTTAAATTGTCCTTAATGTTGTTTTAAGATTTTTTTTTTTAGCTGTTTTTAAAATAGATCTCGTCTTGGTCGCGTTTTCACGTCACGTACTGATAAGAAGTTACGTTTCTGGAGCCTCACAGTAAAACAACGTTCTGAAAAGCAACTATAGAAAAATCCGTTCTTTCTATATAATAATACATTTAATTTATAACAGACTTTACATTTGGATCAAATCTCAAAGTTCTACAAAGTAAAAGCAGATAAAAGCATCAATAAAAAATAAAATAATAACTATATAAAAACATGACCAAAAAGCAGCAATGTTAATTAAAGTTATAGGTTCTGCTAAAAAGGAAAGTTTTAAGTCCTTTTTTAAATGTGTCAGTCGTCTGTGGAGCCCTGAGATGGTCAGGGAGGGCATTCCACAGACGAGGGGTAGCAGAACAAAAGGCCCGATCTTTAACTCGACTCACCTGATTTTTCCCTCCGCACACATCTTACCATCGTGCGAATGC
Organism: Lophius piscatorius; assembly: GCA_009660295.1. Lineage (NCBI taxonomy): Eukaryota > Metazoa > Chordata > Actinopteri > Lophiiformes > Lophiidae > Lophius > Lophius piscatorius. The sequence continues at coordinate 35,010 of VRLP01004646.1, forward strand.
TAGTTAGCTCTCCACGTTAGCATTTAGCACAGAGCAAAAAAATGCAGAAATCAGAAACAGGATGTGATGAATTTATTGGACAAGGCCGTTTGTTGTTCAGTGCAGTTGAATAAAAGGTACATTGATGAGCGTCGCGGTCACATGACTTCAAACAGGAAACACTGGTGTAATTAAGGGACATAAGGCCGACGGGTGAAGTTTGCACTGATTGACAGCTGATGGCGTTGGCATAATTATCAGAATGACAAATTTTCTTCACTAACTGGAAAAACTTAAAATCTGTATTTAATTAATAAAAAAAAAAAAAACTTTTATGAATAAACAGGAAGGTACATCAAAGAAACCGCCGCCAGAGGAAGCTGGTCGGCTTTAGCCGGGTGACACACGGCTAGTTACCCGCTAACTGGTTAATTACTCATTGTTCAACCAGTTAAAAAAATCTCATTTTGTTTGTTAATCTATGTCAATAAAGTTCTTCAGCATTTTTTAACATTGTAGATTTGGTACGTTGTTAAAAAAATAAAATCCAAGCTAGTTAATCCGACCGGTATTTGAATATTTACTGCTAGCTTGCGACTCAAATGATAGCATGTCAGCTTCAATAGCTCATCATGTTCACATTTTGCATTGCCTGTTGAGCTTAAAGCTAGCTAAGTCAATGTTTTGTTGAGGCTATAGAAAGCTATTGCATGTTTACCGCCAGCTAGCATTTTACTTGATAGCATGGCGGCTACCAGTGACACGTTCAAAACCTGTAATAGTTTGGAATTTAAAGTAGCACTAAAACTCTTAAAGTAAACAAATGTAGCTTGATATTGTTGCTAGTTAGCATTTGCTTGTTTAGAAATACCTAGAATGTCCCATGCTAGCATAGCAACTTTAGTAGGTCACCACCAAACAGCATTTTTGAAACCTGCTCTATTGGATGGATTTAATACTACTATATGCATACAAGCTAAAATGAGCTAATTTGAAGTCCTACTGTATCTGGGTAGCATTGCTTGTTTGAAATAGCAGGCATGCTACTTAGCATAGTAGCATTGCGGCTTATATAGCTCACCATCTAACATGTTTACAACTTATGCTGCTGGGTGGGTACAAAGCAGTTAAAAATAACTTAAAGCTAACAGATTTGGTAGGCTATTGTGGCAGACTAGCATGTGCGAGTCTCTTACTAGCTAGCATGTTACATATAAGAGCGACAGCTTGAATAGCTTGCCTTTAACAACACGTTCAACATTTGTAAAGCTAAGTGAGTGTAAAGCAGTTTTAAAATAAAATTAAATAATTTTGTGTGCTTAAAGTAGCTGGCTAGCATTTGCACAGATCCAGCTAGCCAGCATGTCGCATGCTAGTGGGATAGCTTCAATAGCTCGCTAAATAACACCATGGCCGCAACTTTTTGTTGCTGGATCAACGGTAAGGTGTTCCAGTGGAAGGGAGTGATGGTAACTGAGCAGCTCCCTCTCCTGGATCAGAACCTCAGGTCCACCTCAGATCTGATGCTTATTTTGGAATCTACCGGATTCACACCAGTTTGGAGTTTTCCTTGAGTCCACTTCTGAACGGGTCTTTGGGAGTCGTTCTGGTTTTCATTGAAACATAAGACCAACGTTTGCGTTGATAAAGTCAGGCTTTCGGTCTTTTAGGACATCATTAGAGACCATCTTTAAGGCCCGGAGAGACCGACCCAGGTTCAGGACCAGCGGGTCATCATGACCTCCTCCACGTCATGGTCTTCCCCTCGTTCCTGCAGTCGTTGCTCCTCCAGGAGAGACACCAGAGAGTCCCTCTGCTCCACCACCTCCAGCATCTCCTCCAGGATCAGACGCTCCTCCACCAGCTGCCACTCCTCCTTCAGGTGGTCTACAAAGAGAACCGGTCCAGGTTTACACACAGAAACGGTCCAGGTCCACACAGAGAAACGGTCCAGGTCCACACAGAGAAACGGTCCAGGTTCACACAGAGAGACAGTCCAGGTTCATACAGAGAAACAGTCCAGGTTCACACAGAGAAACGGTCCAGGTCCACACAGAGAAACGGTCCAGGTCCACACAGAGAAACAGTCCAGGTTCACACAGAGAAACGGTCCAGGTCCACACAGAGAGACGGTCCAGGTTCACACAGAGAGACGGTCCAGGTTCACACAGAGAAACGGTCCAGGTTCACACAGAGAGACGGTCCAGGTTCACACAGAGAGACGGTCCAGGTTCACACAGAGAGACGGTCCAGGTTCACACAGAGAAACGGTCCAGGTTTACACAGAGAGACAGTCCAGGTTCACACAGAGAGACGGTCCAGGTTCACACAGAGAGACAGTCCAGGTTCACACAGAGAGACGGTCCAGGTTCACACAGAGAAACGGTCCAGGTTCACACAGAGAGACAGTCCAGGTATTATTTTACCGTCAACAGCCATCCTCTCTCGGAGCTCCTGCTGCAGGCGACTCTGTCGGTCCTCCAGCTCCAGCTCTCGGGCGCTGAAACAGAGCAGAGAGATCTGGATCCAGACGGTCCTGATTCAGAACCCGGACCTGCTGATGTGACGGTCAGATACTCACAATATCACAAGCTCGGACTCATATCGGACCAGACTGTTCTTCTGCTGGACCAGCTGGAACCACTGCTGCATCAGACCAGGATTATCCAGACGACCCAGTCCTGCAGAGAGACGGGGACATTTAAAGGAACAGTTCACCCAAAATACAAAACTGAGACAAAGATCTCAACATGTACTGTACTCTAAAGTACACAGGACAAAACACAGAGAACTGCCAGTAAAACTACAGTGTACTACTACTAGATACTTTGGTGTGCTAGTAAACTACTACGACATTCTTTTTAATACTTTTACTTCAGTACACTTCTACTTCATATTGTGATGTACTACAGGAAACGACTACTTCTACTTCATACTTTGATGTACTACAGTACACGTCTACTACTACTTCATACTGTGATGTACTACAGTACACGTCTACTACTACTTCATACTGTGATGTACTACAGTACACGTCTACTACTACTTCATACTGTGATGTACTACAGTACAAGACTACTTCTACTTCATACTGTGATGTACTACAGTACAAGACTACTTCTACTTCATACTGTGATGTACTACAGTACACGTTTACTACTACAGGAAACGACTACTTCTACTTCATACTGTGATGTACTACAGTACACAACTACTTCTAGTTCATACTGTGATGTACTACAATAAACTTCTACTTCATACTGTGATGTACTCTAGTACACGACTACTACTACTTCATACTGTGATGTACTCTAGTACACGACTACTACTACTTCATACTGTGATGTACTACAGTACAGGACTACTTCTACTTCATACTGTGATGTACTACAGTACAGGACTACTTCTACTTCATACTGTGATGTACTACAGTACAAGACTACTTCTACTTCATACTGTGATGTACTACAGTACACAACTACTTCTACTTCATACTGTGATGTACTACAGTACACAACTACTTCATACTGTGATGTACTACAATAAACTTCTACTTCATACTGTGATGTACTCTAGTACAAGACTACTTCTACTTCATACTGTGATGTACTACAGTACACGACTACTTCTACTTCATACTGTGATGTACTACAGTACACGACTACTACTACTTCATACTGTGACGTACTCTAGTACTCACCTCCCAGGTGAAGCTCGATGTCTTTACCGTCGTTGGATTCTCCCCAGTAATCTGACGGAAACAGACCTGAGGTCAGTCAAATCTCCGCCTACTCTCTCCAAAATCAAAAAACTCAAATGCGTACAATATTTTATTATTCTAATTGTCTGATTAATAGATATAGATGATTATTAAAAGTATTTTTGTGGATAAAAAAGTTCAAATTGTTTGCCCCATTAAACCAGGTAAAAGACAGTGTCATCGGCGTATACGTATATAATCTACATCTCTAGAAGTTAAATCTTAGATATGTTCTATTTATATCTATCTATATCTCTATATAGATCCATATAGATATATATCTATATAGATAGAAATATCTATATAGAGAGAGAGATCTATCTAGATATATATCTAGACATATATCTAGACATATATCTAGATCTATATATCTATCTATATATCTAGATCTATATCTAGATAGTAATCTAGATCTAGATAGTAATCTAGTAATCTAGATCTAGATAGTAATCTAGTAATCTAGTAATCTAGATCTAGATAGTAATCTAGTAATCTAGATCTAGATAGTAATCTAGATCTAGAAGATCTAGATCGATCTATCTATCGACTGAAGATACTTTTGTTACCTGCTTCTCCTCTCAGAGCTTTCTCCACCAACACTCCTCTCTCCTCCAGCTGCCTCTGCTTCTCCTCCACCTGCTCCAGCTGCCTCTGGATCATCTGAAACCGTCCCCCATCAGAGTGTCCGTCAGCACACTTCATGTCTCAGGTGGACCTGGTCCTTGACCCCAACAGCGTCCGTCCCCCGTCAGGTAGACTCACCTGAGCTTTGTGGAGCCTCTTCAGCTGCTCCTGTTTGGCCTTTCTTCTGGCGGCTCTCTGAACTCGTCGGGTGATCTTGGCATCCAGGTCTTCGTCTTCGTACTCCCGTCCCCTCTGGAACAAGGTCTCCTTCACACTTAGACTGGACAGTTCCTTCGCCTGAACCAGGACCCCCACCACCTTTGTGGGACATGAGGACTGTCCGTCAGAGTCCTGGATGGGGACTCTCTCCTTTGGGCGGGGTTTCTGAAAACAACATAAACAACTGTTGCAGTGCATTATGGGAAGTCCTCTGAGTCGGACAGGACTGAAGACTTTAAGTTTTTTACCAGTAGAAACCAGATGGTGTTGCGTACCTTGACGGCGTACGCTCGTTTAAACGCCAGGGCGTGAGGAACGTACGCAGGCTGAGAGACAGGAAGTAGAAAAAAAAGTCAACCAGAACACGGAGGAGTTTTAACGAGGGTCTTCAGAGACACGCCGCGGTCAAACGTCGAGTCACTTATTCCGAGTCTAGTCGAGTCCATACGAGTTTCAAACCACTCCAGGAAGTCTGTCAGTAAGTCTAGAGAACTCTGATCGTACAGTTAGAGTAGTTAGGATAAGTCCGGGTTAAATAATGAACGATAAGTCAAGTCAAAACAAATCTCAAGACTGACTGACGAGAGACACGCTGAAGACAAGGCAAACCGGAAGACAAGGCAAACCGGAGATAAGGACTTTTGTCCTTTCGGGTCAAAACTGGACCACTTTGGTCTTCACAAATCCACCGAGGAAGGAGGTTTGGTTTTCACTCCTTGCGTGAAAATCACCCAGAGGTAGGTTTTCGCTGCATCCTGTTCCTCTCCAGTATAAAACATCAGAGGAAGAAAGGTCCAACAGAACCAGAAGTTTTGGGAACAATTCATGGAGAGTCCTTCCTTTAAAGTCCGAGTCACTGCCAGCCCCTAAATCTACCGACGGGTCCCGCAAACTCTCGGAGTATCTCACAGAGACTCCGCAGCCAATCGTCTCCTGTGCCTTCCACTTCAGCGCCTCTGTTCAGCCCCCCAGCTCCAACCCGGATCTATAAAATCCGCCTGGGGTCAATGCATGTCGTCTCCCTCGTCAGTCACGTCCAAGTCCTTAAATGGGTCTGCAGCTCGGTCTCAGTTTAAAAAACGGCGACATTCAATCTCTACCGGATGGAGCTAAAACTCTAAGCCACCGTCACAGAACATCAACCACGAGACGAGAGATCTAAAGAACTATGGTCCCTGAATCTAGCATGGGTGATACCTCCTGGTTCGGCTCCTCCTCTTTTATCGTGACTCTCTGGATTTGAGACGTGATGTCAAACAGCTCCAGACGCAGCTGAGGACATCAGAACAGCACCGTTAACCCGAAGACGTCCATGGATTTAGATTTCAAGTTCATGATCCAGTTATTAGTCTGATCCCTTGTCCTAGTAGATACTGGATCTCGGTGGGGTATCTGATACTGCGGACCATGAAGCAGACTGGAACTTCGGATCATTTGGTACAGACTTCAGTTTGATCGTATCTAGAAGGCAGGAGCCGGATTGGATCATGTTGACATGCGGAGTCCCCCAGGGTTTGGTTCTGGGCCCACTATAATTAAGTCAAGTCATAGTCTTTAATCACAGATTGTTTCATCCCCGATTTTTTTCTCTGGCTCCAAAACTTGCCCTGGTAATGGAAGACCCGATAACTTTAAGGTGTAAGTAAGTTTGTCTCTTTTAAGGTCTTAACGTCTAAACAGACCCGCGTAGAACTTAAGACCTTAAAAAAGACAAAAAACTGTTAAGACGTTTGGCCCAAGTCTGAACTATAAACGAAGGTCTACTCTGCTATCGGATCTTAGTCCAAGTCCGCTAAGACTTAAGCCCAATCAGGCTTGGACTTCGAGTCCGCGTAAGCCGAGCTGAGCTAACGTGGACGTTCAAGCCTGCTAAGGTCCAGGTTTAGTCCTCAAGTCTGCCTTGGCTCTAGAGAGATTTAAGACCCATTAAGGTCAAAGGTCTTCCATGTTTCTTCTCGAGGTCCAAGCGGACCTTAAGTCTGATTAGACCTTCACCATAATTGAGGTCTGAGCCTGATTAGAATGTAGTCCTGGACTGAGGCGGCGGATTCAGCCTGAATGGTGGCAGAACTCCGGCGTTAAAGTACTTCCTGTTATCGGTGGTCTTACGTTATGTTTGGGTCTCAGTGAACATCTGTGCAGCAGCGTCGACGAGTCCAGATCAGATCCTTCTGTCAGACTTCCTGTCACGTCTGAGGACAGTGAAACAGGAAGTATAATTATTACATCATCACTGTGACATCGCTCTGTCTATACGGGCTATGACATCATCACCTGTACCTCTCTTCTCATTGGCTGCGTCCTTCCTCGTCCTCTCTGCACCTGGGGGTAGAGTCTTGCCCCACTTCTTCTTCTCTTTCCTATTCCCGGAGAACACCGTCCTCCACAAGGCACTGGCACCGCCCGCTTCCGTCCTCACCTGTCCAGGGGGTGGAGCATCTCTGAGCCCCTTTAGATGAAGGAGGAGAGCACCGCCCCCACTCTGCAGAGAAGGGAGGAGAAGGCGGGGAGGGAGGCTGCGTGCTCCTCTATATCTTCTCCTCTTCTTCACTCCATCTGGCCCAAAGTCCTTCTGAGCTTGTCCCACCTTTTCCTCATCTGGCTCCACCCCTCCTCCCCCCTGCAGGTGGAGGTGCTTCTTCTGCTGGAGTTCAGGGTGGATGTCCTCAAAGGAGCCTCGTCCTCCGGTTTCTTGCCAAGCAGCATGTTTCCGCCCACCTGTTTCCATGACAACGACAGGTGTGGACTGAGTGGGCGGAGCTGTGTCTCTGTGTTCATCTTGGGAGGAGTCGGGCAGCGTGACAAAGGAGGCGGTGGATGGCGTGTTAAATAGAGGCGGAGTCTCTGATGGATATGTGGAGGAGGTCTTCCGGGGCAGTGGGCTGGAGGTGGAGTCGGGCTCTGTGGGTGTGTCACAGTGTGTGATGTCACTTCCTGCTGTCGAGGCGGCGCCTTGGGAGATTAGAGGAAGCTCCTCCTCTGTGGGGGGAGGGAGGCAAGAAAGGGGTGAAAGTCAGGACAGAAACAAACGACGAGTCATTCAGGACAAACACGGAGCAAATGTCTACTTGGCTTCATTCACGCTGGAGCGTTTGAGTTTCCTCGCTAACCTGCTGCACACCCTTCCCATCCCGATCGGTCCAAGTGTGTTTTCTCTTCCCAACCTCTCAGAAAACTCTTCACAGGCCTCAGATTGAGGTTTTTCTACCTCACTCTTCGCCTTCGGCATGTCTACTTGTATTCCTGCCCACTTTTTCATCTCTTTTGCTTTCCTCCTCCTCCTCCTCTTCTTCTTCACCAACCATCTCCTCAAATACTCCCCTGGACCTCCTCGCTCCATCGCCAGGAGAGTGTAAGGAGGAAAAAGGATGGCGAAGATAAAAAGAGTTGAATAATGCAAATTTTCCGACTTTGCGCCATTTGTGGCAAAAAATCGTGAATTTTGTTGAACCAAAAGAGGTTTTTTTTTCTCTGCGGTGGCCGCCATCATCCAGCTACAATTTAGCATATTCGTAAACAGTTGTGTCATCGCCTAACGTCGCCCAGTCACCCATGAATTTTTCATCCCGGAGCATTTGCATAAGACAAAATTCAGTCGTTTTATTTTTTTATTTATTTTTTTTTTTTTTACATCTTTGAACTTTGAAAACCCGATTTTATACCAACGAACAAAATCTTGTTGGTCGACCTCGCCGGTCACAAATTTTGTCGTACATCCCGACCTTTCTGCCTTTGAAACATTTGCGTTGCTTTCGGTCACCCGGTGCAAACTTGCGCTTTTTCTCGGTTTGTATTGATTTAGTATTTAAACGCCGATTAAACTTTTGCTTCATGTTCAGTATGAAGCAGAAAAAAGTCTCCAAATATAAACAGAAAACATTCCTAGTTAGTCTTAGTTAGTTCTCTTAAGTAGTGGTTCATCCCCACTGATGAGTAAAAAGAAGATTATGAACAAAAGAATCATATTAAAGATGTAAAAAGGTTATTATTATTATATTTACACAGTTAAATTGATGAAAGCTGAATAATGTGATGGTATTTTTTTTTTAATGCAGGTTGATTATTTTGGGTTCTACCTGTCTCCTCCTCTAACAGGAGCCACATGCCGGAGCGGCGCTCCATGTCCCGGGGGCTGTACTCCCCCTCTACCAGCAGGGGGCGACACAACACCAAAGCATCACAACACAGACACTCAGATTCTGGGATTCAAACTACGTACCGGACAGAAAACACACCAAAACTCACCGTCACTCGTCTCCACCTCACTGCTCTGCTCCTCTTCCTCCTCCATCTCCCCATCTTCTTCTTCATCATCTTCCTCCTCGTCCTCCTCAGGGCCGTTGCTCAGGTGGAGCTGCAGAGCTTCCCTCCACGAGGCTCTGGCCCGCTCTGAGGTCACACGGCGCCGCTGGCCGTCCTCTTCGTCCTCCTCTTCCTCCATCTCAGACTCTGAACTGAAATCAAAAAAGAAAAAGCCAAAGTGAAGGGTCACTGAGGAGATCACTGAGCTACGGAAGGTCAGTGCTGACAAAAAAAAAAAGATTGAACCCATTTCTTTTTCAAATTCCGAAAGTTCTATTTTAATTCTTAAAAACTATTTTTTTGGTACAAAAGTTATCGAATTTAATATACAAAACAAATTAATCTGACTTGAAAAGTTTGTATGATCCAGTCCTATAACTATAACAATCATTTTAATTTGTATAAAACGGTGTGATTTAGTGCTACTAATAATTTTTCTGATATTTCTAACTTCAACAATCAACATTTGTTTTCAAACAAATCGAATAAAAAAAATAATTTTTTTTTACATCATTTCCAACGTAGCATTTTATCTTTTGTAACTTGACGTGAAACATTTGGCTTTAAAAGTAAGAACTGCGTATCTATAATGCAGAACTCCAAACCAAATATTTTAGTATTATACTGTAAAAAGTCACATTTTTTCTTTAAAATTTCAAAACCTAGTCTGGAATAACAATTTAACGTACAACAAGGTGAATTTTGGCATATGGTTATATAATATAATATATATTCTATCATAAATATTTGAATCAAACAGTCACAAATCTAATCCATGTGAATAATAATGTATTAAATTCGTCTCCGCCCATCATTCATTTATTATTTCTGCCATTTTTTTTTATACATATCTCGTGTTTTTACGGCATTAATGATCCTCCGTAGGCGGCAGACTGACCTGCATCTTTCCTTGATCTCGTCCAGGCTCAGGTTGAACTGGTTCAGGGTCTCCTCTGAGACCTCCTCCAGGAGCTCCACCCCCACCTCTACCTCCGAGCAGTTCTCCAGCTCCATCCTCTCCGGCGTCGCCGCCATCACAGAAACCGCTGCACCCACGCCAACACAGCCACGCACACACAGACGCACACACAGAAACACACACACACTAAAGCCCACAGTGATTCCAGTTTAAGGAGCATGCTCAGTGTGGAAGAAAAGGACGACACAGGTGAGGTGACTCACCTGAGGAGCGGCGGTGTCGCTCAGCGGAGGTCAGGGAGCCTGCGGAGGAGACGGACGCCTGCAGAGACGCCTGCAGAGAAAACAAACAAACACACTGATCCGGATATTCTCTCATTTTAACTCTTATTTCTTTTAAGAGTAAACTTTCTCTCACTGTTGATGTTCGATGTGACGTCGCTCCGTCAGATGTAGTCGGCCTCCTCCTCGCCGCCGGGGCGCCGAGACCAGAGTTGTAGTGCTGAAGACAGTAAAATTTCCCTGAGACAGGAAGAGACAACAAAAACACTTCTTAAAGTGAGCTAGCAACGCAAACCACATTTTAAAAACAACAGCACCTCTTACTGTGTGTTAGCAGTAAAAAACAACATTTTTAAAAACAGCACTTCCTTACACCATACTATCAGTTAAAGATTACATTTCGTTACAGTGTGCTATAGACACAAACAACACTTTAAAAACAACACCTCTTACAGTGTGCCAGCAGTAAAAACATGTTAAAAACAAAACTTCTCCCAGCATGCCGCCACCTAAAAACAAACGTTCTTACAGTGTGCTATCAACAAAAACTTCACATAAACCCCCCCCCCCACTTCTAACAGTGTGCTACCAATAAAAACATGTTAAAAACAACACTTCTTACAGCAGTCTATCAGTTAAAAACAGCACTTCTTACTAGTGTTATCAACACAAACTATACATTAAAAAACAACAGCACCTCTTACAGCGTGCTAGCAGTAAAAGATTACATTTCTTACAGTGTGCTATAGACACAAACAACACTTTAAAAACTCCTCTTACAGTGTGCTGGCAGTAAAAACATGTTAAAAACAAAACTTCTCCCAGCATTCCACCACCTAAAAACAAAATTTCTTACAGTGTGCTATCAACAAAAACTTCACATAAAAAACCCCCACTTCTTACAGTGTGCTACCAATAAAAACATGTTAAAAACAACACTTCTTACAGCAGGCTATCAGTTAAAAACAGCACCTCTGCAACAACATTTTTTGCAGTGAGCTAGTACTAAAAACATGTTAAAAACAACATTTTTTGCAGTGAGCTAGTACTAAAAACATGTTAAAAACAACCACACCTCTTGCAGCTTGCTATCAGTAAAAACATGTTAAAAACAACATTTT
>VRLP01004647.1:0-46204 GCA_009660295.1 Lophius piscatorius
ATCTCAGAAATGTTTACTATAAATATGAAGGATTTTACTATTTCTTCTACATTGTTATAAACAAATATACCCAGACTGTTACACTGTGTGAACCTGGACTGTTTCACTGTGTGAACCTGGACTGTTTCACTGGATGAACCTGGACTTTTTCACCGGGTGAACCTGGACTGTTACACTGTGTGAACCTGGAGTGTTTCACCAGATGAACCTGGACTTTTTCACTGTTTAACCTGGACTGTTTCACCTGGTAAACCTGGACTGTTTCACTGTATGAACCTGGACTGTTTCACTGTATGAACCTGGACTGTTTCACTGTATGAACCTGGACTGTTTCACTGTGTGAACCTGGACTGTTACACTGTATGAAACTGGGCGGTTTCACTGTGTGAACCTGGACTGTTTCACCTGGTGAACCTGGACTGTTACACTGTGTGAACCTGGACTGTTTCACCGGTTGAACCTGGACTTTTTTATTGTGTGAACCTGGACTGTTTCACTGTGTGAACCTGGACTGTTACACTGTGTGAACCTGGACTTTTTTATTGTGTACGTTAGCAGACACTGAACTTTCTCTTGCTCTCGACTCTTGCTAGTATGTGAAGCCGATGAACTTCCAGGAGGAGGTCCGAGCCCACAGAGACCTGGACGGCTTCCTGGAACAGGCAAGCATCCTCCTGGACGAGGAAGGTGCCACTCTGGACGAGGTCCTGAGGCGAATGCTCAGTCACGTGTTGGAGAACGGCCAGGAGAGCTGCAACGTAGACGAGGTCATGAACGCCTTGTTCACAGATGCAGGAGGGAAGGAGTGTAACGGTGAGTCAGACTCAACAGAGCTGAGGTCTGGAGAACTTTTAGACAAACAAAGGTTTGTTCACCTCATGGGCTTCCAGATGAGTCATCGCTCTTCCCTCCATCCCCCAGTTCACCTCCTGTCAGAGACCATTCAGGGAGTGACTGCGACTTCCACTGGCGTTCGTTACCAGCAGTCCTGGCTTTGCGTTCTGTGAGTGCTGGTAGCTACAGTCATTTGTACACCGACCAGCCATAACATTAGTGAGTAAGTTACTAAAGCTTTATTTCTTTACAACCTTTCAAAGCAGAGGTTACAAAGTTCTTTACGAGGTATCAGAAGACAAAAACTCTAACAAGCAAAGCCAACCGCTCTTGTGTCTGAACCCAGTGCGACTCAGAAACACGCAAAAAAAACGACATAGAAATATTTTATTATGAACAAGCCTGATTAAAAAAAACGGGTTTTAGAAGCTTTTTAAAAGTGTCAACGGACTCGGCTGATCTGAAAGGAGCCAGGAGGTTATTCCGTAGTCACCTTTTGTTTTGTGACGTAGGTTATTTAGGGTATCTTAAAATCTATCCTGAACTTGACCTGCAGCCGGTGCAGTGAGGCTAAAACTGGTGTGCCCAACCGGTCATGGCAGTAGGCCGTCCACCCTGACGCTTGGATCTGCTCGAGATTTCTGCCCATTAAAAGGCATTTTTCTTCTCGCCACTGCTCCTCACAGAGAAATTTGTTGGGTCCTGTAGATAATTATATAAAGAGTTTGGTCTAGACCTGGTCGTTCTGGAAAACACCTTGAGACAACTGTTGTCGTGAACTGACGCTATATAAATAAAGATTGATTGATTGATGATTGATGTGTGATTACCAGTGAGTCGTTGAGAGACGCAAAAACTACTATTTGGTGTGAACGCAGTAAAACAAAGGACAACTGGGGATCCTGGCCACAGGGTCATTGGCGCTTAAGCATCATTAATGGTCTTGGGGAAGCCTAGCCCGTTTTTTGTTCCAAGGCCCCAGAAGAGCCACTGCAGCACAAATTGCTGAAATGGTTCATGCTGGCTCTGATAGAAAGGAGTCGGAACTCACAGAGGCTTCACAGAGCTGTGTCGGCCGACATAGGGGGACCTAAGTAATATGAAGAAGGTGGTTATAATGTTATGGCTGATTGGTGTATGTAAAAAAGATGCTATTTTAACCCAACATTCACCACTGATTCATTCCAAATAACTTTCCCATCAGCTCCAATATCAGGACACTGCAGCGGCGCCACGTCTGCATCGCCCGTCTGGAGCGAACACAGAACTGGGGAGTCAACTGCTCCGAGGCCCGTTTCGTCATCCTCATCCTGGCCCCGCCCAGAACGGTGAGATCGGGTTTTAGAGTGTTGAAAGCGGTTCATCTATGCACAACAATACTGTAGATGCACACATTTCAAGCCGTGGATCCATCAACGACCTCATGAGGCCTGCATCAACCATTACAGCCACAAGATGGCGGTGAAGCAACATTGGTGGCGGTAGAGGAGGTCGCCATTAAATGTACGCCGTTCGGAATACATTACACTTTGATGGAGAGTACCCAATAAATTACACTTCACGCAATTATTTCCATTTACTGCAATTTTGTGCTTCCGAATATAATTTTTCGTCCCCATCCTGTCCAATAAAAAACACGTTTCTCCAAATGATTTGACTTTGGTTTTAATAATATTTAAGGTTATTTGGTCTCTTTATTTATTCGTCTTAAGCCAAATAAACTGTTTAAATGTTGGGAATATTTTGGTTTGGATTTTGAATCTGGCAAATTTTGTTAATTTTCATCAACCTTTTCAGAAAAGCACCAAGACGGCCATTGAACTGGGAAGAACCTTCGCTACGATGTTCTCCGACATCTCCTTCAGGCAGAAGCTCCTGGAGGCCAAAACCCAGGAGGAGTTCAAGCAGGAGCTGGTGTTCCAGAGACAGGAGCTCTCCGTCGTCAGAGGGAAGCCCGCCGAGGAGGAGGTGGACGACTCAGATCCACGCAGAGGGAAAGCGCTTCAGGTGAGCAAGAGATTGACTTAGAGCGGGAGATAATCTGACCACGAGTGTTCAGATTTGGTTGTTGCCTACGTCACTTCAGCTACAAGGTCAAAGGGCGTGGGTCGTAGTTGTCAGTCACATCAGTCAAGCGCCAGATTTGTTTAGCTAGCTAACAACTTGATGATGTTTCAAGAGCTAACACGCATGTACGGAGTATTCCAGCTGTTGAGGCGGACAGGACGAAGTCATTTACGGCTTGATGAAGAGAAAATTGAAGCACGTTGGAAAAAATAACGCTGAAATACACTTCTGCCAAACCAACCACCGCCACGTCCAGCACTGATGACCTACCTTCCTGTTACGTCCTTGTCGGACACGCAATCAGGACACTTTAACGTTTACACTGTAAAAGATAGGCCATGTGGTCAAAGTGGTCCTGGACCAACTCAGCAAGTGGTTGGAGTGATCGGATGACAAAGCGTCTTGGTGGTCGTTTACACAAGACGTAGAGACACGTAGAGACCAACTTTGTGTTCACGGCTCCATCCATTCACGTAACAAAGTGGAGCAGTGACGTTACGGTGGCCATCCGTCCGGTTTTAGGCCGTACAGTCCGGATTTGTTACACCTTGTCTGACCACCGGCGCAGTCTTTAGCCAGACATCATCTGTCTTCCTTCTGAAATGATGTGGGTTATATTTTATTCTTATTTTTATTCCTAAAAGGCGCCGAGCGACTCCGATAATGCTAAGATTGTGATTACCAACCACTGACATCGGCAGGAGAGCTCGCTAACGTAGCTGTCAGCAGCACACTGCATTGAGATACGCTGTGTGATGCGTTCAAAGTCTATTTAGTAAAAAACTGTTTTAGGCGATCTTCATCATGATGTGTTCAGATTTTATCACGTAAAAACAAATTTTGGGCAGGAAACTCGGTTTAAAGTCTATTGAAGGTGTAATTTGTCGATTTTTTCAAGATAACATCAAATCAATGGGATAGTGAAAAATGATGATGCTAAAAGACTTTTTGGTGCCCCCCCTACACTGAAATTAGATTTTCCCCCTGACTAAAATATCGTCACAAATTCCAGATGGAGATTTGGTTGAAAATAACGAGATATCTGATTTTGTCCGTAGCCGTAAGTTGCTGAATTCCACAGAGCGTCCTCCTTTTTTCGGTGTTATGAAAGTGGCCAAACGGAGAGAAGTACCTGAGGTGGGTTATTTGATTATCCTGTTTCCACGCTCAGACCAGAAACCAGCAGCAGCTGGGAAACGGACAGAAAGAAGCTGGAAGAAGAATGCGTGCAGCTCCACATAATGAAGAGCTTCATTATGTCCAGTGTTGGAGTTAAAGGTCGACCTCAGCAGGAGGCCGGACATGAGGGAACAGCCGAAAAGCGCCTTGAGAGAGAGAGCAGATGAGGTTATATTCAGTGGTGGAACTCGGATTCTTTTCTAGCTCAGCGGTCAGAGGCGGCGTGTGTAATAGAAACATGTCCAGCGTCTTTATTCTGTACGGATTTACGTTTCAGCTCCCGATGGGTTCTCGCATCTTGAATCTTAACGTTTTCCCTTCACAGTGCAAAGATTTCCTCAAAGCCGGTAAAGGTGTTTACGATGACCTCCGCCGCAGACTCCCCCTCTACCCCTCAGACTTCACCGATGGTATAAATACTTGATCGCTGCCACCAAACCGGGACATTTCTGACTCTTCATCTTTAATAACCCTCTGAATAATCTCTGGAGGTATAATCGGGAAGGACCGCTGCCTGCTGAAGTACACAACCACCGCTATCTTCCTCTACATCGCCATCCTGCTGCCCGCCATTGCGTTTGGCTCCTTGAACGACGAAAGCACCAGAGGAGAGATCGGTACGGATTCGCCTGCGTTATTTCTCCGGTTTTGCGACATCCTGCGAAAACTTTCGTCAACTGTTTATTCCGATGCATAATAAAGTTCGGATGCTGTTTGTTTTCAACAGATGTTCAGAAGACCATTGTCGGTCAGAGCATTGGAGGAGTCATCTATGCTTTGTTTTCCGGCTCGCCACTGGTCATTCCTCTCACCACGGCGCCGCTGGCCATCTTCATAAGCGGTAGGGATGAAGAAAAACTAGAAGCCACGTTTTCATTTGATGTTTTTTGTCTGATATCAATCCAGATCAGATCAAACACAAACAGGAACTTGAGGTAAAAATCTTGTCGTTACAAAAAAATGCAGTATTTCTTCTTCTTTTTTTTTTTAATTTGAAAGAAAACAACAAAATAGAAAGAAAATAAATAAAAAAATATACATTTAAAAAATAAAATAAATAAATCAAATTAAGTAAAAAAATATATAAAGAAAAAAATAATTGAGAAAGAAGAAAAAACAAACGCAGGGTAATTTTATTCAATTAAAAAAACATAACTTTATACATGCATTCATTTTTTCATTTCTTTTTTAAAGAATCAAACGAAAAGAAAAAAGAGAGAAAAAGAAAAAAGAGAGAAAAAGAAAAAAGTAACTAAAACCTGCCCCGGACCCTGGTTTCAAACATCCACGTAAATAACGACTCATAGAGAATCAGAATTCATGGATGGTCCGTCTGCTACGGCTAATAGACACATTCCAGATCAAACGATGTTTCCTTTAAAGCCCGTTCTCTTCCGTGTATCAATCGTGTTGTCAGTTCGACCTCAAGGGGTCAGTTAAGAGTAAGACCAGGAACCAAAACTCAGGTAGAACCGAATCTTTAGGGTCCCATGTCTCTCCCTCATGCTCATGTGAATGAGGTTATAGATACAAGCAGCTGGAAGAGTTTCCATCACAAGGTTGCGAGCTTCAGTCCTAGCGATAGTAGGAGGAGCAAGGACATCTGGAGGAACATGTAGGTGTTGTGCCTATAGGTCAGGAAAACCGGTCCGGATATAAAATGTAACAAAAACCCGAACCTTTGTTGGATCGGGTCGGACCTTAAGCTCTGAAAGCAGCCTAGAATAGAGTTAATGTCTAACGATATGACAGGAGCGATAAGGTACTTTAAATTTGAGTTCATTCTAGCAGGCTAACTCTTGCAAGTTCGTACAAACGTCACCATCATGCTAAGCCAATCAGACGCAGGGTAGGGCGGGTCACGACCTCTCCATCGTTCCGCATTCAATGACTAGAGTAAGAGCTTTAAAACATTTTTTAAAAAGTGTGTGTTTGTTTTAGTCATCAGGGGCATCTGCGACGACTACGACCTGGACTTTGACGCCTTCTACGCCTGCATAGGTTTATGGAACAGTTTGTTCCTCATCCTCGGAGGCTTATTCAACGTCAGCCTGGTGATGAAACTCTTCAAACGGTGAATACACACACACACACCACCCAGTGTTTCACACACATAGTTTCTCAATGTTTATTGCCCCACAACAATTAGGGAAAAAATTTGCCGCTTTGCCCGTTAGCTTAATGCTAACATATAGTGGGATTTGTAATCAATCAATAAACAAGTATCTACAAATTAACTATTTCCCTTTACATATATTTGTCCGTTAAACTCGAGACAGTCTTTGTTAATGAGACGCTATTCTGATAAATCTTTTTAAGAATGCGCATAAGATCATTTATTTTTCTCAATGGACTTCCGGGGCTCCGCGGAGAACGGGTGAATCCACCGCTTCATATATTTTGCCGACCTCGTGTCTGGACCCAAAGGCCCTGATGATTATTCATGAACAGTTATTTATTTTGAAACATGAAATAAAGCGAGCGTAAGATATTTATTTCAAGTGTTTTTTTCATTCACAAATGGGCATTTATTTGGATTTATAACCAACTATCTAACCAACCACACGGCCGCGAGGTCACTGCTAGCAGGAGACGCAGTCGTTATGTTTGCAGTCATAATTATCGGGTTTGTTCGATGTCCTGACCTCCGTATCTGGGCCGACAGTTAGCCTTGAATCTACTGTTATGTCTGTGCGGCTGAGGTAAACACGAACCATCACGCCATGTGCTTTTGTTTTTTTCCCCCTTTATCTGGCAGCTCGACAGAGGAAGTCATCGCGTTGTTCATCTCGATAGCGTTTGTGGGCGACGCGGTGAAAGGCACCGTCAAGAGTAAGTGGAGCAACCTGTCTGAGGTTATGTTAGAGGGGGTGCACTAATTCATCGTGGGCTCTTTAGGGGTAAAGTGAGCGTGAAATCAAACCTGCCTGCTGAGCAAAAACAGGCTGCTGCACTTTTTTTTGCAAAACCGCAACAAACGGATGCTTTGACTCAGTGCAAAAAAAATATTCTGACAACTAGAGCTACGCTGTCGTCCCCCGACAGCAAGGGTATATCTCTGAAAGGTCACCGATCCCCTGCGTTGAACTTCTCAAATTAAATCTGAAAAGTTATGTCCACAGTATTTTTCTGAGGACATAAAAAAACAAAACTCCACAAAGTGAGTAAAATATGACCTATAACAGAAAAATAGGATATATAGAATAGATAAATCTTCTTAAGGTCAATCATATGCACTAGCAATTTGGACTTAAACGGACAAATGCATCATGGCCCAAAAACTTTAAGAGATAAAGCTCCCCCTAGTGACAGAAATATATTACTAACCTTTCCCAAAATCACTCCAGTTCTTCTTTGTTCTGAGATCTAAGGCGATAGAAAATTTGAAAATGATCCCTGTAATATTTTTCGAGTTATGTCTGGAAAACAGTGTTTTTCATAAAAAAAACTAATAAAAAAACAAAAAACCTCCTCTTGAGAGTAAAATTTGAAGTAATGCAGTATCTGACGTTATTTGGCCAAATCCAAGAAAGGTGCCTGTAGATGCATAAATGCTGAAATAGAAGATTTAAAATATATTTGCACCATCAATTTTCATCTTTAACACCATCTTCTTTATTTTTGTGGTTCTAATAATAATTCTGTAATAACAAAGTAATAAGTCGTCTGTTAAAACGTAAAAATATCGGACAAAATAAAAGCACGGTAGTCGCAAAAACCTTCGGAACGGAATCAAAATTTAACCAAATGAAAAAACTGAGAGAAAGATGGTGTTTGTTTTTTTTACCACTGAAACTGTCAGGAATAATGTATACATACATTTAGCATATAAATACATATATATATATATATATGTATATGTATGTATATGCTAAAGGCTAAGGAGTCAAGGACGTAGCCCTGGAGGACACCACAGTTTAAAACAAAATTCCTTTCCGATTATTATCCTGTCATTTGAGCTGTTTAAATTTGTACTTTAATAACTGATATTGATTCCTTTTTTTTTTTAATATATATCTTGTTTTCTTTTTATTTCGGTGCCTGTTTGTGAGTTATGGGTATTATTCAAAAAGCGCTCTACAAATAAAATGTATTATAGTTATTGTAATTATTATTAAGTCAGATTCTTTTGGCATATTACAGCATAGGATGATTTATTAAACAGAATTATGTAACTTGATAAAACAAAAAGGTTTTTATAAAAACATGCTTTACCAAACGCTGGTCTAACTAAAGTTGACTATTTTCTATAAAATACAAAAATTTCATCTTTTTTTTCTTCTGTTTTTAATATATATATAAATATATATATATATATTGGTGAGGAAATGAAAGGGTTCATTCTGGAAATACAGATGGATTTTTATTTCTAACAGAAAATTGCTGCCATCATGTGGAAAAGGTCATGAAAAAGGAAACGTACTTTCATGTCTATTTCCTGTTTTTCATCTTTAATCTCCTCGTCTTAGTTTTTCAGCACTACTATCACGGGCCCACTCTGATCCCTACAAACCACACGGTGGTCCTTCAGCAGATCACTGAGATTCTGGAGAAGGCCAACAAGGGAAATGGGACGGTTTCGCTGACGGGTCACGATGAAGGACACGCGTTGGTCTTCCTGCCCGAGTCTCTGGTTCTGTGCACCAGAGAACGGCCCATCCTGTGTCTGCTGCTCATGCTGGGGACCCTCTGGCTGGGGTACGCCCTCTACCTCGTCAAGAGGAGGTAAGGTCGCTTCACGATTCCTCATTTTTAGCTCCGGTACCAGTAGTGGCACAGCCCTTCAAGTTACGACCGGTCATAAGAATCATAATCAGTACAATCAGAAATAATGTGACCTTTAATTGGGTCTCATCCCACTCAGATATACGAACTATCGCTGCAGCTGGAGGGTGAAGTATGAGGAAGATGTTTTTAGTATTTCAAAGGACACAAGTAAACATCTAGTCTGGTTTACAGAAGAGAATCTGTGGAACAAACTGCCAAAAAAAATGAATACTGGTTCTGAAAGAAAGGTGTCGTTTTAGAGCTATAGTGGACCGACGCTGTTATTAGTTAGGTGGTCATAATGTTATGGCTCTCTGGTATGAAGATAAAGTTTACATCGCAGGAGTTTTTTGTCATCGGCAGCAATGACTGTCACCCTGCAGGGGAAACTCTGTTGATAGATGTCTGTCCTGTGATGTCAGAGCTGCCTCCTCTTCCTCCCTCCGGTGTCAAACTTTGGATTATTCTGTTAAAGATGAGAGAGGAAGAACCGCAGTGAAACCTGCTGCAGGTCTTACATCAGAGTTGCACCATGTTCTTATGCGTCTTTCTTCTGCAGCCCGTATCTCAACGCTAAAATCAGAGAGGTGGTGTCCGACTGCGCTCTACCCATCTCAGTGCTGACCTTCTCCTTCATCGGCTCCTACCTCTTCCTCGACATACAGCGTGAGTACAGACGTCCTGGACTCATCCTCAGGGGTCAGAGGTCAGGCTGGCATTAACCCCCAACCCTAACGCATTTATATACCTCTTTCATTAATATCCAACATGCCAGTGTTTGTAATCACCTCTCTAACCGGACAGACAGACAGACAGACAGACAGACAGACAGACAGATAGATAGATAGACAGACTGGCAGACAGACTGGCAGACAGACAGTCAGACAGCTAGACAGACAGACAGACAGACAGACAGACAGACAGACAGACAGACAGACAGACAGACAGACAGACAGATTGATCGTCGATCTCCTCCAAGTTGGACGTGCCTGGAAACCTGGATTAAAGTTAGAAAGATAGAAAAAAAAAATCAGTAACAGATCAATAACATCAAAGTAAACTAGGAATAAATCTGAATTCCAGAATCGTCTTCCGTACAAAACTGTTCTAATCTTGATGTTGTTCAATAATGTTTCCTCCACTAGTTCCTGTATTCAGCGTCCACAACGGCTCGGTCTTCAGGTACCCCCCGTTTGATAAGCTGTCAGGAATGAACATGCTGAGCGCAGTGGGGCTGGGTTTCCTCCTCGCATTGCTCATCTTCATCGACCAGAACATCGTCATCTCTCTCACACACGTACCGGAACACAAGTAAGTCCAAACGGTTTCTTCACAGCACGTGTTCAATGATCTCATAGAGGTCCGTTTAGAGCCTCTCTTCAGAAACTTGTAGCCCACCAGAGCTGGAGAGCTGCTGCTGGAGTGATTCCACCTCTTTGTGAATGTCTGCACCAGGTTGCTCAAAGGAACTGCGTTCCACTGGGACCTGATGCTGACCGGCTTCATCAACATCCTCATGTCCTGTCTGGGGTTGCCATGGATGCACGCCGCCTTCCCTCATTCGTCTCTGCACGCCCGTCAGCTCGCCAAGGTGGAACACCACGTGGAGAACGGGCACCTCTACACCACGTGAGTAAAATCAGAATGAGGCCCGCAGCCGACCCACCACAGCATCTCAGTGGGGTTCAGGTTCAAACTTTGACCGGGTCTAGGGTCACACGTTCTTCTCTTGGATGGGATCTCCATCTTTGCTCTGTGAGCTTCAACTCACCGACCGATGACCTGACATTCTGTGCACTCGGTTGAGTAAACTGTGTATTCCAGTGTCTTCTACAACATGAATACATTCTCCGGAATCATCTGCAACTTCATCCACGTGAACTGCTCCGTGTTTCTCCATCTATTTATACACAGCACCGTCGTGTTATTAATTATTCAGAGTCCCGGTCCGATCCAGAGATTCTTAGTGTCACAAAGATCGATGCGTCCGGTGGTCCAGACTTATAGATTTACAACGACTCGTTTGTGCAAATTAACTCTTACGTTTATGACTTTGATAGATACGGTTTTTATGACCCGGGTTAAGTGACCCGGGCGAACGGATTTACGCGTGGCTCTTTTTTTTGGTCATGTGACACTAGTGGGGCTCCGCCTTTTCTGACTCACAACATCCTTGTTGAATTTTCAAAAACTCAGAATGTGAAGTTTTTTTTTTTTTTATCCATCTCGTCTCAGTGGGTTTTCTCCTGGATTCATTCTCTCTTTTATATTTGTAGTTTTCTCTCACAGTGTCAGACATCTTCTCCCCTCGCAAATCCACCCCTCCCTCTCTTGCCCTCACTGTTACTTTCACTTTTTGCTGCTCTGCGTCACGTGGTCTGACGCCGTGCTCTCATTGGTTGAGGGAGAAGTGGGAATTTTTTTTTTTTTGATGAATTATTGGATGGTTCTGAAGTAGACACCACTGGTTTTGGTGCCGGAGACTGGTGGTTCGAATTCTGGTCAAAGACAGGGCGTGGCAGAAAACCAGTGTGGACCCTCAGGCAAGGTCCTTAGTGCTACCGGCCTACCCGGCCACATCTAGTGCCGGTCCCAAGCCCGGATGAATGGAAGGGTAGTGTCAAAAGAATGGAAGGGCACCAACGTCAAAATTGATATGCAGAATGAGACGATCCGCTGAGAACAGCCTTAAAGAAAAAAGAAAAAAGTAAAAAAAAAAACGTAAAAAGCTGAAAGCAGTAATTTCTGAAACGGACTTTTCCACCAATGTTGGGTCTGCATAAAACAATTAATGCTGGAAAACGTTTTATCAATAAATTATGATCAGGTGTTTGAATAGGCGTTGCTTCATTTTTGTTGGGGTCAAGCTAAAAGAGATGGCGACCACCTTTCTACGCCGTTTTGGAGTAGATTCAGGTATTTCAGATGTTTCTGGGTCAAATGAGAAGAGGGATCAGGATTGGTTCTGTCTTTTTTTACCATGTCTTTGTGTCCAACAGTGTCGTCAGCGTGAAGGAGACACGTCTGACCTCGCTGGCGGCCTACATCCTGATCGGCCTGTCCGCCTTCATGCTGCCCATCCCTCTGCAGTGGATCCCCAAACCGGTCCTCTACGGCCTCTTCCTCTACATCGCAGCCACCTCGCTGGACGGGAACCAGATGGTGGACCGCATGTGTCTGCTGCTGAAGGAACAGGTGAGCCGTTTACTGGCCGGTTTTTCCTGTTTGGACCTTGACGTCAACATAGTAACAAACTAAATGGAAAAAGGATGCGTCCAGAGCTGGAGGGGAGGGGCTTAATCCATTCAATATAAATCAATATAAAGGTTTTAGTACAAAAACTTATTCAGTAAATATTCAACAGAAACTGGTAACTTCTTCAATCAATCAGATTTTATCTATAAGGCCCATTTATCAATATAACAAATGTTATTTAATGTGTATTACAGGTGTTTTACAAACATAAGGAGGAAAAGTAAAATGAAGTAGTAGAACTGTAATAAATAATAAATGCGGAGAAAAGTGTGTGGGCTCAGACAACAAAATGTGAATTTAAGATAATAAAAATGAAAATACTGATAATAAATAACATTTAAATGACACATTACACAAAATGGAATGTTTATGAATAGATGCATTCTGGGAATTCCACCTGGTCAACCTATTTTTGGAAGCATGAACATAAAGGGAAGTGGTTGACTTTAACAATTCCTATATCAGCAAGAATCTTCCTACTGGGGGACAAAACACTGCTGCCCAATATATCAAAATATCCTTTTAGCAGACATGAAGGAATATAAAATATTCATCCATTATAAAAAATGGATGGAGTCTATGTAGGAAACAGTTTCCTATAAACACATGAGTATTTATTTTGGTCCTTGAGTTGTTCTGTATCTACAAAGATTGATTTATTTTAGTTGTGTTCAAATAAAGACTTTAATAGCGTATAAAGAAGAAAGAACTTGAGTCTTGACGATGTCGCTCACAGAGAGAGAAACCCTGCAGTTGTGCGAAAAAAGTGACTCTACGGGTTCCATTAAATCCAAATGTTAGAGTTTTCACATTTTTTAATACATCTTATGTATATTTCAAACATATTTTGAATTAAAAACATAAATATTACCATAGTAATTGGTATAAGTTAGTCTAATTTCACTTTAAAGAGGCAGACGTGTCATATAATGATTCCGTCCCCGCTGTCCAGACCTCCTACCCTCCATCCCACTACATCCGCCGCGTCCCTCAGAGGAAGGTCCACTGCTTCACGGCGCTGCAGATGATCCAGCTCATCATCCTGTGTGCGTTTGGAATGTATCCTCTGCCCTACATGAAGATGGTCTTCCCCCTCCTGATGATCCTGCTGGTCCCTATCAGGTAAGAACGTCCAACAGGGGCCAGAGTGGGACCATCAGAACCGCTTCAGTGTGACTGCATGGATTCATGCTGGGATGTCTTTAAAGGGGCAAAAGAGTTGATTTCACACACATCGGTCAGTTTAGTAGCTACAAAGCAGTTGGATGAAGTGTAAACATGAAAGCTGACCTGAGAAGATTCATTCCGCTTGAGCTTCAGGACCGGACTGTTTGGTAATAGGGCGGATCAGAAGCGGTCAGAATTGATGTCTGGGTCTATTTTCTGGTAACTGTGCCGTATCATATGTGTGTTTCCTCTCAGAACCAGCCTACTGCCCAGAGTGATCGATGCCAAGTATCTGGATATCATGGACTCCCAGCACATGTAGAGCGAATCTCTCATTTCCTCCAGCTGAAAGGGAAACAGACTCTCACTCGTTATCTAAATGAAATGCGTTTGGGCTGCAGGATATGTGATGGGAGCGCTCTGTATGGGACCGGATGATCATTTACACCCCTCATTTGCCTTCCTGTTTGTTCACCACATATTTAACATCTATGTACTCGCAGCGTTTCACTGCGTCAAGCCTTACTTTGAAGCCAAATCTCACCAAATGTTCCACTTTTTAGAAGCGAATCCTGCCAATCTTGTTTGTGGGGAGACGTAGACGATAATGTTGTTCTTTGAATGTGAATGTATGAATGTGCAAATCAAAGTATTAAACACATGAAACACTTAAAAAGATATATATCTTCATTAAAGAGCAGCTCCGACATAACTGATACTGTGTAGTTCTACTTCTGACCCGTGGAGGCCTGGACTCCAGCAGAACTCTGAAGGTTCTGCTTCGATATCTGGTACTGAGATGTTAGCAGCAGATCCTTTAAGTCCTGGTTGTTGTGAGGTAGGGCCTCTGTGGATCACACTTGTTCATCCAGAACATCCCACAGATGCTGGATTGGACTGAGATCTGGAGAACCTGGAGCATCATCTTGCAGGAAGAGACCACTGCCATCAGGGAATACCGTGTTCATGAAGGGGGGGGACTTGGCCTCCAGAAATGTTCATGTAGGTGCTACGTGTCAAAGGAACATCCACATGAATGGACCCGATGTTTCCCAAAGCATCACACTCTTCTTACCATAATGCATCCTGGTATAATCTCATCCCGCGTGCAACGCATGTCGCCCACATGGTGTAATAAATAAACATGATCCATCAGACCAGACCACCTTCTACCATTGTTTCATGGTCCAGTTCTGATGCTGATGGGTCCATTGTAGCAGCTTTCGGCAGCGGACAGCGGCCAGCGT
Source organism: Lophius piscatorius (assembly GCA_009660295.1). Lineage (NCBI taxonomy): Eukaryota > Metazoa > Chordata > Actinopteri > Lophiiformes > Lophiidae > Lophius > Lophius piscatorius. The sequence continues at coordinate 14,517 of VRLP01004647.1, forward strand.
GGTCACACTGATTGGTCTGCAGCTGTGCAATGATCATCAGTCAGTAGTTGTAATGTTATGGCCGATCAAAAAAACATAATGGACAGCACTCCTCATGCACAGCAGCATCAGCATCATCTCCCCGTCACAGAGCCGAGGGACAAACAGTCTGACGTCCCTCCAGCAGAGGGCAGTAGAGACCCGTCCTCTGGATGGTGGAGAAAAGGCTCGGCCAATGACAGATGCTAGAAAATGAGCCGGGCTCCCATCATCCAGTGGGAGAGACTGGGATAATAGAGTTATGATTGGGCAGATAATAAACATGAACACTTCCCCAAACAGTTTGGTTGTATGATTGTGTTTCTCCACATAAATTTAAACCGACTAATCACCTGACTCTAATTATAAATACATTTTTACTGCCTCTGCTCTGCTCGCAAATCCACCACTTACCGATCCACCGCCTCATCTGAGCCGGGTTCCTGTTCTTGTGTAAATGTATGTAGTGGAATATGTTTGTAAAGATAACGTACCATACAGAGGAGACTCTGTTCCACACGGAGTTATGTCCGTGTATCTGACCAATCCGTGTGAAATCCTCAAACTAAATACATAAAACAAACATTTTTAATGTAAATTCTAGTTATTGGACAAAAAATGGGTCTCCAATAGCAACTGGGTCTAGAGGAAATAGGCTCCGCCCCCTTGGAAACTGAATTCAAACTTCATTAATAACATACCTGATCACCAGCAGCCCCGTAAAACCACATCACCACTTCAGTAGACTATCTTCAGAGGCAGGAAGTAGAATCCCGGGTCTCACCAGTAGCACATTATGCCAAAATCAAAAGACAAAGACAACCTGGGTAAAAACTTAATCTAACTTTTAACTGATGGCTGTGCATGTGTGAAAAAGTATTGGCCCCCGGAAACGACGCAACGCATGTAGAAGACCAGGAACAATAATGAACCTTCACAGAAGTGTGAAGGTTCCAAAACTTCCATAGGTCCTCCAAGAGCACGATGAAGGTTCATTCAGGAAGTCATAGAAGATCCAGACCTCGGTAAAGGTCAAAGGTCATGGCTCAGCTGTTCCAAAGACATTGGGTAGGAATGTAATCATGGGAAATTGGTGAGAAGTTTCTTCAGAGTTTCTGGGAGAATCTTCTCTGGACTGATGAGTGGAAAGTTTAACTGTTTGAAGACAGGGGTCCAGTTCCATCTGGTGGAAACCAAACACAACATTCCACTAGAAGATCATCAGACCTACGGTCAAACATGGAGATGGCAGTGGAATGTTGTGGAGATGATCTGCTGCTTCAGGACCAGGATTAATCGCCATCATGGAGGCATACATGAATTCTGCTCTTTAGCAGTAAATTCTGAAGTGGAATGTCAGGTCATCAGTCTCTGTGACCAATTCTGAATGGCTCAAAAGGATTAAAGTTAAAAGTTCTACTGTGGTCCAGTCACAGTCTGGACCTGGTCCTCATTGAGATGCTGTGGTGGGACCAGAGAAGATCAGTACTTCAGTTCTTTTCTTAAGAAATAACACAGTTTAGTCTGAGATGGACACAGAAGTAGAAGAAACCAAGAGCAGCTTCTCCATGAAGTTTATTGACCACTTAAGAAACGAAAAGGTCAATTATTTTGCGGCAAATAGGAGTTAAAACCAACACTCAGATGTGAAAACAACCAAAACTGAGTCCCATCTCCGCAAACAGAGAAGTATATTTCCACAGGGCATAAAGAGGAAGGCACAGATCTTGAACGTAGACCCTGATGACCTTCAGGTCTGCTAGATCTTCATACACCTCCACCGAACGCCCCTTCCTGATCCACGGTAGCTCATTTGTGCTCTCGTCTGAGCAGCTCTTTCATTAACTGTAGGCTCCTCCTGTGGCGGATTGTCTACCTGTCGTCTCCTCCGTCGCCCCTTGAAGCTGCACAAGTCTCACAGTTCCTCCACCCGGCTCCTTTCTGGAGGTGCAGAGCAGCAGAGACGCTGGATAATCTGAGTGTTATTCTGCCGCATTAATGTCAGACGGTGACGTGCTGCGAATGCAATGCAATCTGGGAGAAATAATACATCATTACAGTCTGAACTCCAGAGTCCTATTATTTACAGAAATCCTGCAAAGGTCAAAGAGAAGTGTTTGAAATAAAAAATTCAGAAATGAAATCGACCAATTGACAAATATTTTTGCAACAACTGCAGACGTGACATATGAAAACTTTTAGGATCAGCTGAAGACCAGAAGATGTTGTCGATGCAGCGGAGTCACTTATTTCTGACCAGATCTAGATGTCTGACTCTTGATGCTTAATTTAATCTAAAATACAATTAATTACTGAATATGTACAGTGAAAAGTTTTACAGTGCAAAACTTAACTTAACTTAACTTTTATTACCTCGACTTCATGACTGACCCCTGCAATGTCTTTTCATCCAGTCGAAGCTCTAATTCAGGTAGGAGTCACAGATGGGTTCGAGGCGGAGGTGGGACTGCAGCAAGGATGGGCTCTGAGACCCTTCTTGTTTGCTCAGGTGATGGACAGGCTGACAGACGTGGTCAGGTAAAGGTCTCTGTGGACTATGATGTTGGTGGATGACAATGTGATCTGTATTTAGAACAGGGAGCAGGTGGAGGAGAACCTTGGGAGGTGGAGGTATAAGCTGGAAAGAAGAGGAATGAAGGTCAGTGGCGGCAAAACAGAATACATGTGTGTGAATGAAAGGGAGGCAGGAGGAACGGTGAGGATGCAAGGAGTAGAGGTGGAGAAGGTGCAGGAGTTTAAGTACTTGGATTCAACTGTTCAGAGCAACGGGCAGTTTGGAAAAGAGGGGAAGAATCGAGTGCAGGCAGGGTGGAGTGGGTGGAGAAGAGTGTGAGGAGTTGTCAGTGACAGAAGAGTAGCAGCAGGAGTGAATGGAAAGGTTTCCAAGATGGTGGTGAGAGCAGCTCTGCTGGACGGTTAACAGATGGTGGCTCCGACCAGAAGACAGGAGGCAGAGCTGAAGATGTTCAGATGTTCTCTGGGAGTGAGGAGGATGGACAGGATTAGAAAGGAGGTCATCAGAAGGATAGTCCAGGTTAGACGATTTGAGACAAAGTCAGAGTCCGGATTGAGGTGGTTTGGACCCCTGAAGAGGAGGGATAGTGGATCTACTGGTAGATGGATGCTGGAGATGGAGCTTTCAGGCAGGAGATGAAGACCAAAGACGAGGTGTCTGGATGTGGTGAGAGAGGACATGCAGTTGGTTGGTCAGACAGAAATGGGAATAGGGAACAGCCCAAAGAAGAACCAGAAGCTAAAATGAAAAGTTTTCACAATGGAAACACATCGACATTCTGCAGAACGGAGACGCCTCCTCACATCTCTGCTCACAGGTTTCAATCTTCTCACCACAGTCCTCACATTAAAGCCGATGAATGGAGCAAACATGAAGAAAAGCTGAGCTACATGACGGGAGGCAGGTGGGCGGTCGGAGCTGCAACCCACATCTTCTCACATGAAGGTCTAGGCTGTTCGATCCTGGTGCTGGTGTCAGGATGCATTAAGGTCCATCATGGAGATTGGACTGTTGGATCGCTGCTCACAATGGAGGAGTGAGAGTGTGGAGCAGGTTGATAAGCTGAGAGGATTTGGGCTTGTTGTTGCAGAGTCCATCCAGTGGTGCTGACAAAACTCTGTGGGCGGCCGGCTGTCAGTCAGTTAGTTTTCAAAGAACAGAGAGAAGGAACCCACACAAGATCACACATAAAGAATTTCACAAACACGCTTAGAGTAACAGTTTGACAGAATGGAAAAACCATAATTCACTCCGTTTCTCAGATTATTCATATTATATTATACATCAGCTGTCACAGGCTTCAGCCCCCGTGTCCCTGAACAGGATAAGTGGTTACGCTGAATGAATGAATGAACACCCATATAGTGAATATGTGAAGCTTCAGTGGGGTGAAAGAGGCCTTTCACCCCACTTTTTCAAAACTTTTCATTTTAATGTGCCTCGCTGTTGATCTATGGAGTCAAAGAACCTTGAAATCAGCTTTGGAACCCCTCCAAGACTGATGGATCGCAATAACCTTAGGGAATCTATCTTTTGATTTGGCATAGTGTGCTATTGGTGAATCCTAGGAGCCAATTTCCTGCTTCTGAAGAAGTTCTACTGAGGTGATTTTGTGCTTGAACAGGGCTGCTGTCGATCAGGTCCCTCTTAGCACGATTAAAGACATAAAAGTCGGTGGCAGGGTTGGTCATTTGACAGGAAGCACCCATTTACATTCAGAGTAAATCCAGATAAAGGGGCGGAGTCAGGACAAATTTCTTCTATGAAAGTACGGGGCTTTTTGTACAATTTTGATGAATTGTCAACAAACTGGGAGGAAGAGTGGAGCTTATCAAACTTTGGAACTACATGCTGACGATGCCATTATTACAACAATATTAATCCCTTAAATAACATATAAAAAAATTCTTTATTTGCTCCGCAGTTTGGGGATTTCAGCGTTCCAGGAGCAAAAAAAACTTACAAACATTGTTATAAACTCAAAAAATAACAATGTGATTCCAAATTCTAGGGGTGGGTTCTTAGTACAATGACGTAATGGGAGAAATGAGCTGCTTTAGTGAAGTGTAGTCCAGTTTTATACGACTTCAAACAGAATATCATTGGGCTTTCATACAAAAAAATAATAATTTGGAAGACAACTTCAGGCTCTGGAGAAATTTTCAATATTTTAAGACATAGGCGATTTAGTCAGATATTCATCAAAGAACAATATTTATGATTGAAAATGAAAACTTTTTAAAAAACTTTTCTGCTGTTATATTCATCCTACAGCAGCACAACCCTGCATCATATCAGTTTGTTGGTTCGGGATATCAGAGGAAGCATCTGTCCCTGCAGATTAACGCTGACTGAGCCGATACTGGATGGTGGAGACAAAGCTGAGTTTGGAAGTAAAGCAGGATTGAGTTTAAAAAATTATGAGAAATCAGACTAAAAGAAATATATATATATATATGTATTTATCAATTACTCGTGCAAATGGGGACGTGTGATAAAAATAGAAGGATTTAACTGAAAAATATAGAGGCTCAAACTGAGCTATGAAAAACTTTGACTATATCAAGATTCTCACATTAGTTGGAGCCGAGTACTAAATGTACAAGACAATCTAGAATTTGACCACCAGGAAAGCCAGCAGTGCTTCGTCCTACGTTTGGGCGGGAAAACATCCCCTCCTCATCAAACATGCTTTGCTTTTTTTTTTATTATGAAAAAACACTGTTTTCCAGACTAACTCAAAAACTGTTTCATGGATTATTTTAGAACTTTATACCCACATGAATGGATCGATATTGTTGGGATTTATCAGTTGTATATATCTGACATTTGTTATATATGAACCCATAGCAGATCTGTCTTATATACGTAGTGTTATATTTAAAAATTTCCTATCTCACTCACTAGGGGGAGTTTTTTCTACAGAAAATGTAGAAAAAAGTTTTTCAGACAAAACTTCGAAAACTATTTCGTGGATCATATTCAAATTTTAGACCCCTAGAGACGCTAGTGGGAAGAAGTCCTTGATTGATTTTGGGAAAAGTGGGTTGTACGTTTCGGACACTTGGGGGAGCTTCCTCTCCAAAAGTTTTCAGACCATCATTTCTCAACCATTGATCCGATTTGATCCAAACTTGGTGGATATGAATTAACTCTAGGAGATTTATCCTGTTTTTATCATATTTCACCCATATTTTAATCTAATAATTCATATTTACTCAGATTGGGCAGCTGTTTTACTAAAAATGTATTGGACATAACAACACATTTGATTTTGGTTTCAAACAAGAGGGTTTTCTTGTACAACGCAGCGGATTTGGGACTTTTCTGTTGGGGACAGGAGCGTAAGCTTAGTTAACATACAGAAACTCTTTGTATAGGTTTATGCTACATAACCATTTGTATTGAATAAAAACCATAGGGTACTGTGTTCGTCCACTGTACATGAAAAGGGTGGAATCCAAATTGTTCCTCCTGAAACTGAGGTTCTGGTTGACGCCTCCTTTCCAGCACCCTGGGGTTAACTCTCCCGAGGAGGCTGAGCAGTGTGATTTTCCTGTACTTGCAACCCAAGGTCTCTATTGATTTAATAGTAATAAAAGCTATATAACTGCATGTTTGGGTGGTAAAAAGGACCTTAGTGAAAAAAAAATTCAGTGTCAGAATTGCTTTAAGGCCATAACATATTGTTTTCATAAAGAGCAATGGATGTGCAATATACTCAGATAACTGCTGGAATGAGCAGTTTAAAGGAGGGTGATACAGTTATAGACAAGAACAGGCCATAATAACACATTGAATCATTTGCATCATTGAAGAATGGGATTTTGTTATGCTTCGAGACTCACAGGCGGCAGACAGAAGCTAGACTTTACTTTACTTTACTGTTCAGTGAAGACGGCACAAGGCCAACAAAAAGAATCTTAAAGTATACTAAAACAATGGAAGACTCCATCAAGAAATAATCAAGGAAGGAACTTAAAGGCAGTAGAAGGATTATGGCGGAAACGCTGGAAGAGACGAAAGAGTCATTATCCTGAGCCCTATACTGGTTAGCAGTCAGACTTGGTGTCCTCAAAACCAGGCAAGAAGATGGCTACAATGTCGGCTCGAGTCTGGAGAACAAGCAGGTAGCCAGCCATAAAAAAAAGCCTCTCTGGTGTCCAAGTAGGGGGTCAGTGGCGAAGGCAGAACCTATTTAGAGGCTAGTGGCAAAGTTCTGCACTGGTGTCTGGTGCTAGGGTGAAGAACTGGGTACGGAGGGTGAACAGGGATCGTAGAGCAGAGATCAGGAGCAGAGATGCTTCTCATTCATCAAGGTCATGGTAATCATTGAAGGCTGAATCCAAAGCGAATGGACTTGTGTTTAGACTTGAAGACTAGATTCAGGTTTAAGATTCAGGTCCAGTTGCCTCAGATTCAACCCTCAACGAGGAGCAGAGTTCAGAAGCATTCCAAGGACGGGCAACAGATGAAATGGGAAACATCTGTTTGGTGACGGCGAAGGCAGAACCCCTCTGGACACAAGCACCGAAGGCAGAACCCCAGTAGAGGCTAGTGGTAAAGACGGAACCAACCCCTCTGGAGACAAGGAGCAAACCAAAAAACCCTTCTGGAGTATAACCTCTACCCGGATTCCCTGAAGAGGATCTACAGTGAGGTTCTACAGTGATGGAGGCAGAACCCTCATGGAGTCTAACGGATACGATAGAAACTGGACACAGAGGTCTGAAGGTTTGGCAGGGGATCCTCTGGGATTTTTGACTGGAGATTTGGAACAGAGATCGGTGGCACCACTGAGGACCTGCAGGAAAAGTAGAACCCTTCTGGAGTCTGGTGACAAGGTTCTGCACTGGAGTCAGAGGGTGGATGGTTCAACAGGGTTTGTCAACCAGAGATCTGGAGCCCAAATAAGAAGCATCACCCCTATCTGGAGTCCAGGAGCAGGCTTGCATTTTTGTTCTTTTTTTTTCCTTCTTTGTGCTGCTAGAGGAGGAAGTCCAGATTAAAACAAATGATTATTTAAAAAGAAAGTAAGAAAGAAAAACCCTTTCCAAGCAGTTTAGGGATGCCCTTCAGCTTCCTGTCAACTGTCTCAGTGTGATTGATGGGTCCAAACTGCACACCAGGCTTGTTTGCGTGCCATGAGACTAAAATGTCCCAGCAGGACCCTGGCATACAGCCGGCCCATATGTCAGGCCTGCAGGGAAATTGAATCTCTGTCACCATATGATGCCGGTGTGTGCACCTGCCGGTTCCCTCCGAGTCCAAACGCTGCAGGTGGGAACAGATGCCGGCTCTGAACAGGTGGACCATCAAGATGGTTGAAAAGATCCCGGAGGTTGAAGGAGTAGGTCATGCAGACGTGTTAATTAAACTGCCATGAAGCAAAGACACACTTAGTCACATGGCTCCAGCGTTTGCGCCCGTCAGGACTCCGAACCCCGAACAGAATATTACAGGGATATATCATTCTCCCTCCGATCGTCGGGAAGCAGAAAACAAGCGAGGATGCATTGAGTGGCTCTGTGTAGAGTCTCATAAAGCGCCTCCAGATGTTTGATGATGCTGTGATGCTGTTATCTCTCGTAAAAACTGTGTTCCACTAAAATCTCTGCACAAGCTCAAACCGTCCATCTGTTCTGGACTCTCTGCTGAGGCCAGGAGAGAGAGGATCCTGCCTGGCATCATTCAAGAACCCAGCTAGGATTGGAGCAGAGGGTCTGAAGATCCTCTGATCAGGACAACTAGAGTAATTACTGTATTGTGTTTGTTAGCAGGGTTACACCAAAACTTGGGATAAATTACCACGTACCTTGATGGAAGGATGAATCATGGACCCGGATAGGACCTGTGAAGGTTTGGGTTGTATCTGGATTCTGCATGGTTTTCCTACTTTACTTAAGACTGTATTTTTACAAACATTTGCCCATTTATTCATGACGGCGATGAAGAGTCCAAGAAATAAAGATTCCATCATATCCCCGAGTCGGGGGGATATAATTACGGCAGGTTCTTCGCTGCCAAAGCCTTTAACCGGGTTTCATTAAAATCCAATAAGTAGCTTCTGTTTGTTATTACAAAGAAACACAAAAATGCGGCTGAAAACACGACCTTCATAAGAGAGTCTTTTCAACAAAATCCACTTAATTACCTTTAATTCTTAAGTAAAAGACACACGTCGCTGTGAAAAAGGCCTTGACGTTCGCACCACAATCAGAAATACTCTCAACTTGAAAACTTTGCCTTTTGGTATTCTTGAAGGGAAGCAACGGTTCAAGGATTATACAGTTCATCTACATTCACAGCGTATACGGAGAGAATCAACCCTTTGTTTTTTTTTTGATGAAACAGTTTCCTGCAGGAGCCGAATGTCTCCTCTTTCCTGCGGCGCTCACTTCAGCTCGGCATCATCAAACAAGACTTGAAGAAGACTTGATTTCGACACAAGAAGGTCTCACAGCAAAAACCCGAGAGTGGGCATGAAGGTAGGACAATCACCGCCCGGCCTGAGGGCCAATCAACAAGTTGGTCCCCTGCGATGCAGTGGCTGTTTTCTGGCACCAGAACGAACCTCGCAGCTTCCTAACAAGATGCAATTTATCTCCGGTAGCCTACTCCAGACCAGAGGAGGTCCTTGACAATTAACATGTGACAATGATGTTTGCTGGCAGCAAACTGGGACCAGGCTTTGTTTGCTTCTCATAAATGATGCAGTTTATTTTACACGTGGGAGATGGATGTTGGCCACGGCTCCCATTATCATGAAGTCACATTGTGTTACGCAATCTAATATGGAAAGTGGGCTCTTTCTCTCCTCCTACCTTCCTCCTCCCTCGCTCTAACGGCTCAGTAATTATAAATAGCTATCTCAAAGTGACTGAGGCGAATCGGAGGAATCCAGCTCTGACGGAGGGGGTCATATTATGTTATTAAAAAAGAAAACGCTGATACTCTGATACAAACAAATACAATCCGACCCAACAGTGATCCTTAATTGTACATTTTCAATAGAAGCCGTAATTGTTGGCGCTCTGGGTGGATTTCCCGTTCAAAGGGGTTTCTGTTAGTTGGTACACTGTGTAAATATACAGAACTCTGAGAAAGGCTCCGCCCCCTTAGAAACTAGCTGGACTAGACTCAACCAGACCTGATCACTACCAGCCCTGTTCAGTCACATCAATCCACCATCTTCAGAGGCAGGAGGTTGGCTCCTAGGTCTCACATGCAGGAAACTATGCCAAAATCAACAGATATTTTAGAAAGTGATTCAAATCCATCAGTCTGGTAAGGGTTCTAAAGCTGTTTCTAAGGTTCTGGGACTCCACAGATCCACAGTGAGACACATTATCTACACATGGAGAAGAACTGGAACAATAGTGAACCTTCTCAGAAGTGGACCACCTTCCAAAATTCCTCCAAGAGCCCGATGAAGGTTTATTCAGGAAGTCACGAAAGACCCAAAGAAAAATATCTAAGGACTTGCTGACCTCGCTCACCACATAAAGGTCAGAGGTCATGACAAGACAACTCCAAAGACACTGGGCAACAATGGCATAAACAGGATGCCCAGAAGAGCATTAAGGCTGGTCTAAATTTAACCACAACACACCTTGATGACCCTCAGAGCTTCTGGTAGAATCTTCTCTGGACTGATGAATAGAAAGTTGAACAGTTTGAAGACAGGGGTCCTGTTCCATCTGGTGGAAACCAAACACAGCATTCCACTAGAAGAACATCAGACCTACGGTCAATCATGGAGGTGGGAGTGGAATGTTGCGGAGATTATCTGCTGCTTCAGGACCAGGACGACTCGCCCTCATTCAGGGACCTGAAAAGATCAGATCATGCCCACAAACCCTACAATGGGGTTGCTTAAGGCAGTTTCGTTCCACCACCACCACGATGTCAGAGACTGATCTCCAGCTGTGGCCGCACTAAAGCAGCTAAAGGTGGAACATCTAAGACGAGGGAGGTGACTTTTGGTAAAAGATATCCATTTTTACCAATGACATAAAATGATCCTTTAAATCTTGCAATATTATTTTTGTTTTTCTGAATATGATGCAATGAGAGAGCAAACCAGGAGTGAGTCGGATGAATAAGACCTTCCTTCTCGTGCCCGCAGGACACCAAGGATGATGTTGTTTGTTGCATCCTGGTGAAAAAAAAGTTAGTTTCAGAATGCAGAGAAACATGGTGAAACGTTGAGGCTCATCTGACCCCTAGGTAGAAAACTATAGGTGGATTCAATGTACATGCAAATGCTGGAATATGCATGACGGCTAAGCAAGAGCTTACACCATAACAAAAATGAAATATATATATATAAAAAAAGCATAAATTAACTTACATTAGAAAGACAAGTGGGAAAATGTGAAGTGACAAAAGAAATTAAGCCAGCAGCGAGTTCTGACAAATTAGCAAAACAAGAGAAAGTGCCAATGATGCCAATGATCAAGCTGTTGTTTACAGAGAGGATGTGAAAACCCTGATCCACAGACGTGAGCGAGGACAGAGGAGGAGGTTTGGATGCATGACAGCGTTTTATCTCAGCTTCTGTAGCTGTGCTGTAGGGTGACCTGGTTTCCAGGTGTTCATGTATGTATCTGCAGGTTTCCTGTACGTGTCTCTGAACAGATGAGGCGATCCATCCTCTGACCCAGTTGTGTCTGAGAGGTTTATGCACAAACACTGAGAGGGTTGGACTGTAATGATGAGTTACGGCAGTAGAAGAGTAGATGAGAATAACAAGAGACTTTTACACGGTTGAAGGACACGATGTTTCTTTTTTTAATGTTTCAGGTCAAAGTTGAAAACCAAACTGCGCACACGGACGACTTTATTGAACGTACGTACGCCGAGGCGAGGCCGTTGTCTTGGGCGTACAACCTGACAAAGAGCAAAACATGAACGTGAAAACAAAAAAGACAGAAAGGAGAATGACGGCAAGGTCGGTTAAAGTAGGAGGACGATCAGGAGAACATCCTGAAGACATGAAGACAATCCTGGTAAGTGGCAAAAGTTAAAAACCCTCTAGAAGCCTAGAAGAAAAGGAAGAACCCCTCTGAAATACGACAGCAAAGGCAGAACTTCTCCAGAGGCTGATAGCAATGGTGGAAGACCTCTGGGGGCCTGAAACAAAGAAGGAACTCTGGTGGCCAGCAGAGAAGGTGGAACACTCTTGGAGGCTGACTGCCAGTGGAACATCTCGAGAACTTAATGGTGAAGGCACAACCCCATTCCTCACTGGTATGGCCACAATGAAATAATCCTTTTGGAGGATGTAGAGGAAAAGTGGAAGTCTTCTGGAGAATGACAGCAAGGATGGAACCTCTCTGAAGACCAGCAATGATGGTGGAAACCCTCTGGAGGCTGGTGGTGGAAGCAGAACCCTTGTAGAAGCTGGCAACAATGGAAGAACCCCGGTTTAAGCCATCAGAGAAAGTGGAACCCTTCTGGAGGATAGTGGCAGAAACCCTCTAATGAAGAATCCCTCTGAAAGCCGGCAGGGAAGGTGGAATCTGTCTGGAGACTGACGATGAGGATATAATGTCTCTGGAGACCATCAGGAAGCATGGAACCTCTTTGGAGGCCAGTGATGAAGGTGGAACGTCTGTGGAATCTTGTAATGTCCGCAATGGACTCTGGCTCCTGGTGGGCGGAGCTTGGACTGTAGAGTTGAAGGGTCAACATGGATTATCAACCTAAATTCTAGAGATTGATGAAGGTTGACCTATAAGGATGCGTGACATCATAGGAAGGCCTGGGGGAGAAGAAGGAGAGGGGAGGGGCAACAACTATTAAATGTGTGGAACTCGGGGATCTCAGATTTTCTCCCCTCCAACTTGATTAGCAGTCTGTTCGCTCCTTCTGTCATCCTGCTTTAACGTCTTCAGCTCAAGTCAATTAGAAAAATGAGAGGAGACATCAATGAGGGACGAGCGACCGCCTAATGCAAGGAGACACACCAAACCTCTGCCTCGCTCTTCGACTTCCTCACATCCTCACATCCTCACATACGTAGAACCGGCAGCCCGTCTCAGAGGGAGTTTCCTGCGCGTGGTGGACAGAAAGTCAGACAAAGAAAAGTCAAATAGTTTACAATCCCACCAGGAGAGGACCAAAATAACCCCCCCTCTAGTCTGCGTGGAATGTCACGGAATAATTCCAGCCCTTTTCGCACAAAGATCACGCCACAAAGGCCTTCTCCTCGCCTTTTCCTTTTGCTTAATTCAACAAAATGCAGCATAATTATGCTGAGTGTTATTTTAAATAGTGAGGCAGACACAATGAATAACAGCTGATGTCATTCACAGTTTAGAGATAAAGGGCTAATTAATGCTCAACGTTACCGACGGATACTCAGCTGTATAATCTTTGGTCATATTCTGCATTTTTTCTGAATGCTTACAGATACGGACAAACGGAAAAATACTACCGGAGATTGTTCGTGATGTGGAGGGTAGCCTTAATTCAAGAAAGTGGCGGGACATGTCTGTAAACACACAACAAAAAATAAAGAAGAGTCAACAACAAGTAACAAGTAAAAAAACAAACAACTGTTGTCGCAAATATTCAACGTATGTCTAGCGGTGTCTGAATTGTTGCATATCTTCAGACAGCAGATGGATACGCACAGAACGAACCACTGGAAAAACATTCAATGGCTTTTTTTTTTTTTTTCAGAGATTTTGTTTGGTCATATTTACATTTTCCCATTCTGATTCAAACATGTATATTAACATATGTACAACAAAGAACAATTCATATACAATTATAAGTACACATACAACTTCATGTACTCCTCTTCTAACTTTTTTTTGTCCTGAAAAGATGAAGCCACAACTTATTATGTCTACCTTTGTTACCCCCCCTGGTTGGTCAAGTCCAAAAGACCTAAACACCACATATGCTGGAGATCCTTCTCAAACTTGATTCTCTGAGTATTGGTTTCTCCTCTTCATCTCCATGGCAGAGGTTTGCCAGCAGGAAGAACCAGAACCAGGGTGGAACCTTCCAGGTGTTTCTCATCACATTCACCCAGAAGTAACTTTAATCCTCTTCCGTACAAACCCCACCCTTTCTTTCCTTTACTTTATGTGCCACTGACAGCAGTAACAGCCCAAAATAATCCCTATCCGTTCCTCCCCGTTGGAGGCAATGACTGGAAAATGCTGCTGTCATTAAGAGAAAATCTACAAATACAGATGCTAGGCAGAGCCTTCATGTCCTTAAGGTTCTAACAGAACCCCTGCTGACGGGCGCATGATGACGGATGACATCTCTGGAATGGTTTTGTGACACCGTGGCACTTATATGGTTACGAGTTCATTAGACTGATACACAGTACCAGGAAATGACGCCGTCGATGGTGCGTGAGGGCACACAGTGAGTGAGAATGAGCGTGTGAAGGTTCGATATGTAATCCAGCAGCCGGTAAATACTGAGCGATTCTGTCACCGAGAGGAGCCGCCGCCATGTGAGATATTTCACTGTGTGGGGTGTGAATAAATGTATACATAATGGATGTCTCCATCCACTGTCTGCCAGAAGGAGGGGGCTCGGTTTGCTCTGTTGAGCTCGTTAAATAATATTATTCTCCTTCAGATGAGAAAACAGGCTTCAGTAAATAAAGCCGTGCATACCAATAAATTACACACTTTATTATGTCCTAAAGCTGGATTTCTTTATTTCATTCTAATTCTGGCTCAACCACACGGCCAAACCGGTGCAAATCGACAGACACGGGTGTAAAGATTTCAAAGTGGTGCATTTATTGCCTTAAAAAAAACAAAAAAACAAAGAAAAAAAAAGAACCGTTGGAAATCTGGAGGAAGGTCAGAGTGGAGCTGCAGCAAGATGAGCTGGTCCAATCATCTGATGAGGAAGCCTCCCTGTTGGAGGGCATTCACCCATGTCCAACTGGGAGGAGACCCTGAGCTGGAACCAGAACTCTCTGGATGGGGTTTGTCTCGTCTTGCCTGGAAACACCTCAGGATCCCCCAGGATGCCCTTCTTCACCTGGTGCCACATCGACATGATAGGCGGGAGAAAATTGATGGATGGATGAATTTCTGCGCCAAGATGAAAAGAGAATCAAACTTTCGTTAAAATAGGGAGATTTTAACGAAAGTGGAAACATTTTCTGACTCCGCCTCTTTATGGAAGTCCTTGTATGATCTCTTTGAGTCTTCAGTGACTTCCTGAACGGACCTTCATCGTGCTCTAGGAGGAATTTGGAAGGTGGTCTACTTCTGTGAAGGTTCTCTATTGTTCCAGGTCTTCTCCATGCCTAGATGATATGAAACTGTAGATCTGTGGAGTCTCAGAATCTTAGAAACAGTTTCAGAACGCTTCCCAGACTGATGGATTTTTATCACCTGCCGGATTTTTTGTTGATTACTACTTTTGAGACCGAAGAGCCAACTTCCTGCTTCTGAAGACGGTGTATTGAAGTCATGATGTTCTGATCTTGGTCACAGACAAACACGGACGGGTGAAAACAGAACAATTAAATTAAAGCAACACTTTTGTTTGGTTGAAAACAGTAGAAAAAAGAAAAGAAAAAGGGAAGTAACGTTGTTTGCGTCGTTTTTGGGCGCCAATGCTTTTTCACACAAGCACATTAGGTGTCAGTCATCATTTAAGGGTTACCTTTAGTGTTTAGTCAGCTTGTCTTTCTTTCACATTTAGGTTTGTTTGGAGATCGGACAAAGTTTCATCTGTGATACACAAAAGTAAAAGAAACCAGGAGCGGTCCAATACTGTTTCACAGCCCTCTACATATGTCGCTAAGCAACCTTCCATCATCTCACCGAGAACGCACACGAGCAGACGACCTGAAAGCAGAGAGCAAGAGGTCAGAGTCATCAGGCGCTACTTGACAGAACAATCTTTTAGCATTATTATCATTAAGCTACAGCGGATTGCACTTTCCCGTTTTCCTCTGAGCCCGCTGAGCCAGCCAGATGCTCAAATCACATATTTTATAACAACGGACGACTCGCAAAGAAATGACATCGATAAACGACCTCTGCATTTATTCCCCTTTAAGTTTTTCCAAAGCTTCCCTCTGAGCCGCTCTCACAGAGCTTCATCTGCATCCACTTCCTGTCAGCAGCCTCATTAGAGTTGTTTACTCGTGTCCCTCACTTCACCTTGTAAATAAAGGAAATCAAACATTTGTTATTTCACAATCAGCATTCCTGAGTCACAATCCATCTACTCTGACTTTCCTAAAAAGAAATCTAAAATAAAAATCACCATTCTCACTGCTGGCTTCTACATCCACGATGAGACAGTCGCTTTATGACGTATCATCAATATACAGCGTTAACAGAGTGAAATATGGTCGCCGCCGCCGTGGCAACAAAGTTATGCGTACATTTTCTGCTCCAGGGCCACATACTGTAAAATAACTCTCCTTTGGGTGCAAAAGTTCACTCGAGGATTTTATGTGGCCCCAAATGGATTTTACCGCACGGGAAACAAGTCCTCCAGGCTGAATATTGATCTGAGACAAATATGAAAATGCAAAAACATATACATATTCTGTTTTAAAGAAACAGAATGGCCTACTGTGGTCTAATTCCCTTAACTTTTCGTTCATGTTTACAAACAATCTTTAAGTAAAATTTCTTGTTTCTACCCTGGTTTAATGGAAAAATAGAGCCTGGCCACATTTTTATTATCTTTTATTTTTGTGGGTGTTGTCACAAAGCCGGGTCACAGCCAGAAACAAAAGAGGAGAACCGAGACAGCTATGAAGTCCAGTTAAAATGATATATTCCTAAATTATCCCAGAAGGAACCACAGGGGAACATTTTTATATCTTCGGAAAAATTCCATGACCGAAATTCAGATTATGCTTAAACAGCTACACTTACAGGATAGAGAAGGGGAAAGGCAGCCTGTGTGAAGTGTTGGTGGAGGGCAGAGGAGGAGAGACTTCACTATCCTCTGCTGGAAGCGGGATCTACTAGATCAATTTAATGTATCTCAATCAGCTTCTTTTTTTGATGCTGACCTGCTATTGACCAAAAAACAGGAAAAGATGCTCTGAGGGAGGACGTCCTCCCTAACCAATCCACAACCAGAATACAATATTGACATGCTGTTACTCCAATGAAAATTTCCACATTTTGATTCTCTACCACTCCTAATGCATGATCCATACTGGGGTTGATCAGATACCAGTACTACTGGTTTCCTGCATGATCCATACTGGGGTTGATCCGACACCAGTACTACTGGTTTACTGCATGATCCATACTGGGGATGATCCGACACCAGTACTACTGGTTTACTGCATGATCCACTCTGGGGATGATCCGACACCAGTACTACTGGTTTACTGCATGATCCACTCTGGGGATGATGAGACACCAGTACTACTGGTTTACTGCATGATCCACTCTGGAGATGATGAGACACCAGTGGCTTAGGTGGTTTATGGTTATAATAAAGATCTAAAGTGGCGCGGACTCCAGACTGCAGCTGTACATTTCGAGCTGCTGTATGGTGACATGGTCAATCGTAAAATGGGATGTTGTGATTGGTCCAGCAATTTGAACGCCATCTTTTACTGTTTAGACTGGAAAACAGTCGATTTAGGCTTCAAAGTGTATTTAAATGAGTCAGTTACTGGTTGTAATGTTGTGGCTGATCGGTATGTTTATCAGCAGGTATAATCAACATTAATCTGATTTCAGAGCTGCTAATGTATTTCCTATTTGAGGGCGGTGAACATGAGCAGCGTCCTCATTGGTGCGTCTGTAAACGACCACCTTCTGTCTCAGAAAACGTAAAACCAAACCCGTATTTCGTCACTGGCCCCTCGTGTTTTTATTTTTTTCATAATCAAAGTAGAAAATGAAAATCAAACCATTTATCAAATTTCCTTCAACCCTATTTGATCTTGCAAAAAAGGAAAAGCGCTTTGTTTTTCATTTTTGATTCTTGTATCTCAAAACAAAAAATCGAATTAACACGCGTTTGTCGTTTTTCGATTTCAGTTTCTGAAACGAGAAACGAAATACCAAAAAGTCCAGGGACCGTGAATATACGTCTCATGCAGTTAAAGAACACTTAAAGATTTCTGACTTCCGCCTTCATGAAGTTCCTATATGTTCATTTTATAATTAATAATTCGATTTAGATCTAATCCCTTCTGACCCCATTAATGTTAACATTTCATGTAATCTGACTACTTTTCTGACCACTACCTTTCATTTTCATGAGATGAGCTTGCTTTAAACTTTTGGACATTTTTCAGGTCATCTGTGGATGGTTTTAAAATATTTTATTCATTCTATGAAGTAGATAGATAGTAGATAGTTTTTCTCTGCTATCAGAAAAACTTTTAGACCTTTTAGGTTTTCACAGATATTCTGAATCAATACAGTTGGAGAACTTTATTTTCAGCGAAGAAGAAGTGTATGAAACATTGTAATCTGAAAAGTAATCAGTAACTACAGCTCTCAGATAATAGTAGTGGAGTAAAAAGTGTATCGTTTTTTCCCTCTGAGACGTAGTAGAGTACAAGTATAAAGTGGCATGAAGTATAAATAGCTGTGTTTTCTAAAGTACTTGAGTAAACGTACTTAGTTACTATCAACCATGCAACATTTTTTCTACCTGTCTGCTGTAATGGTGACCATCTAAAAATGTCGTAATCCAAAGAGAGACCTGCTTACAAATATGTGTGGCAGGTAATCCGCTCTTCCCCCGGAGAGGAAACCTGATTTCCTCTTACTTGATGAAATCGGGTTTTGAAAATCCCCACTCCCAGATCTCGTTAACCTGGTTATTAGTTTACATGATATTTAAGAGAGCGGTTTACTGGAAACGCTGTTACCGAAGAGCACCTAAACGCATCACGGGTTTCTGTTCTCCCTCTCACAGCCGTGTCAGTCGGTTATATTAAGTTTCTGCTAATGGAGACCAAGAATCTGCTGATGATAATATTACGCAGTAAAAGAATCCAACGTGGTGAAGCTTTTATTTTGAAGTACCGTCTTGCACTCCCAGAAATTTGTCCCTGAAAATATGTAGAAAATTAGATGCGTTTTTATGGAGGATTGTTTGACTTAACTGAATAAACACAAAATAGAGTGAAAAATAAAACATGATGAGTGTTTGTGTATTTTATCCAGCATTAAATCTGTATTTTAGTCCAAAATTCAGTCGAAAGTTTTTTTAATTCCTATCTAAATATTCTTCATACTCCTCCAATGGTATTCAAAATCTGTACAAAGCCATGTGTGGAAATGTTTTCTGAAATATGTGATATTACCAGACGCTCTTTTTTTCTCTGACACTTTTGCACGCTTCATCATCACTTGTTTCGGTCCGTTGACTTTTCTAGCAAATAAAATACTGACAGCGGTTACAGAAAATTAAAGAACTTTAAATTGCCTAGTTTTTGAGATACTCCATGAAAATAAAAGTTGCTTTTCTCGCGGTGACCTCATCTTTTACGTAACTCTGATGGCGTCTATTTCTCACCACAGATCTCGACTGCTTGTTCGTCATCAGTGCCTTCAGAGGGCAGCTCTTTCTTTCCTCTGCAGCTACGGTTTGATTCAGGGGAAAAATAGTTTGCCTACTTTAAATTCAGCCTCTTCACTAAAATGCAGATGGTGGTGTCGTGAATCATTTTCTCAATTTGTAGTATTTGTGCTAAAATGACAATTTCTCTCCAGCCAGACTACAAATGATGCTCATTTTCTAGTCAGTGTCAAAGCGTCCCCTGAAGAGTGACGATGAACGCGATGCTCTGGCAGAACAAAACGAGTGTGCAGTCCAGAAGGACGTTAAGCATTTGTTTATTTAGTT
Organism: Lophius piscatorius; assembly: GCA_009660295.1. NCBI lineage: Eukaryota > Metazoa > Chordata > Actinopteri > Lophiiformes > Lophiidae > Lophius > Lophius piscatorius. Next base: position 33,910 of record VRLP01004647.1, read on the forward strand.
GATGTTTAGCTTCCATGTTCTTCTCTCCAACCAGAAGGTACAATAGCAGGAGCATTCTTCTACATATACATAAACGCACAATCTTATGTAGCATTATATTACATCTATCTGTCTGTCTGTCTGTCTGTCTGTTTCTCTGTCTGTCTATCTTATCAATCTATCAGTCTTAAATTAAAGATGGATTCAGAAATATATGTATTGTTCCTCCGAATACTTGAAAAAACGACCGGAGTTATTTATTAATTGATTTAATGGTGAAACAGCTGAAAAAACTAGCTTTTTTTTTAAAACAAAATGACCGACAAAGTCAACGCAAAGCCTCGAGTGTCACACGAGTTGTCTCCAGGAATTGCGAATGTAATGATGAGTAGCAGAATTAACTGAAGTTAAAAATTGTCAACGCTTGTACTAAAATGACATGCGTCCAGTTCATTTGTATGTAAGAAAGTTGCGTGACAAGTTGACGTATTTCATGACATACGAAAAACGATAGAGAGATATTAATCAACGTATTTAGAATTTAACTGAGTTTCCCAATTTTTGCACTTGTGTCTTGGCTGCCACCCCAATACTTCTGATTGGACCACCATTCAGCCCAAAGGTCAATGTTAAGCAGATTGATGGAGCTTTTACATGAAAAACACTGTTTTCTGTACATAACTCAAAAACAAATCCCATGAATCATTTTAAAGTTGTATGCGCAACTTAGTACGAGGAAGAACTGGAGTGTTTTGGGAAATGTTTGGATGTATTTTTATGACACTAGGGGGGAGCATTATCACCAAGAGTTTTCCAGACATAATTTCTCAACAGTTGGACCGATTTAGTCCAGATAGTCATAATTTACTCAATTTAAGGAGCATTTTTTTCTTCTTCTTGTTTTTCCTTCGTCGTACAATCGATCAGGGGGATCACTTGTTCAAACGCAGGAGATTGGGGACTTTTCAGGGATTAACCGTCGCTAAAATTCTGTCTATCCAAGTGTAGCCTGTTGTTGCTGTTGGAGGATGGATGATGTTCCACCAGTGTGTATAAATATCATTTGTTCTTAACAGTGTAAATATATGCCTACATCTGTTTAAGGACAATGACTATAAGTCATTGTCCTTAAACAGATGTAGGCATATATTTACACTGTCAGAGAATAGATGCAGTGCGGCTCCAGCAGCAGCCAGGGGTCTGAACCCGGCTAAATTAAAACGTAGAATCCCTGTCGGGAGAATTCTTAAATATGGAATACCTCATGAGCATCTTTAAATGTGATGCTGAACATTCCGGTGTGGTTGTGTGCAGGATGTGTCAGGCGAAGTGAAAAATGAGCGCCGGTGTCGGAGACGGGGAGCCGAGGAGAGATTCAGCTGGTCAGTAAGGCAGGCTGCCTATAATGAGCTCCTCTGTGGAAACGGGACCTCACTCTGACTCACCATTAAAAATAAAGTTTTCTGCATATTCTATCTTGGTAATATATTACGCAATTACATCCTAATATTCCTACATTATGCATCGTTGTGACCGGCGCTCTGTCTGCGTCACGCTCATTTTTTTTTTTGCCAGCACAGGTAAGAAGACAAGGGACTGGGGAAAAAAAAGCACAGAAATTGAAAAGAAGGAAAATTAAGTTAGCTAACGCAGTTACAGAGATTTAAAGTCCTTACATACAGTATAATAAAATTATGGTGTGTTTTGATCAAATATAAGGTAGAACGGTGTCGACTTCTGCAGCAGTAGGCTTTGTGTCCTTGGTATCAGATAAACAGGGCGCATGCTCGTGCAGCGACCGGCAGCTAGGTGTTTCTCTGTTGTGTTGACCTCCTTTTAATCGCTTTTATCTGTTATCCAGCACTGCATGAAATGATCGAGTAAATCGATAATGTTGAATGTGAGATAAGGAGCTGACAGCCGTGTTCTGACTGGGGTTGGTGTATCAGCTAGCCAAAAGCTGGCGTGATATCACCCCTTACAATGCGGATCGCGTAGAGCAGAGAGTTTCTTCTTGAGCGGTGTGACCATCTAACTCACAACACACCGGACCAAACCACTTCCATCTTTGATCCACCAGACCTCCATCGTGGTGGAATAAAGACGTTTTCCGGTGATCCTTAGCTGAAGCGGGGTAGGAGAGGTGGAGTTCGGGAGAGAATTAAACGTCAGGGACTTGGATCTGGTGAAAGACGGGTTTGCTGCGCCTTTACGCACGGATCGTGATGCCCATACTACTGGCAAAAAACGAGGCGGCGGGGTTTGGCTCTACGTCAACGAACGCTGGTGTAAAACCGTTATGGTGATGGAGAGTCTCTGCACTGAGGACATGGAGCTGTAAACTGTGTCACTACGTCTACGTTGTTACGGTGGTTTACATTCATCCAAAAGCGAATAAGAGCGACCCAGCGGAGACCATCCTGCATGTGACGCAGGAACTTAAGTCTCTGTCTCCCGCTGCCCCGATCATTATCCTTGGTGACTTTAACAACTGTACTTTGGCTTAATCTTAAGCTTAGGAACTTTTATCAGTACGTCACATGCCCGACAACACATGATAAGACCCTGGACCTCTGTTTCGGGTCAGTCAAGGGAGCTTATAAATCCATACCACTGCCCCCACAGAGAACAGCTGAGCACGACTGCGTTGCACCTCCTTCCGTTGTATCTGCTCTGCAGAAGGGAAAAGTGATGACTGAGGATAAACTTGGAAGCAATAATCTTGGCTCAGCCTGGATCTGATGAAAGCAATGACTGGTCTGCCAAGATCATCACAGAAAAAGGTAGTATTAGATGGTTCTGACGACAAGTGTCTGGCTGAAGAGCTCAATCGGTTTGATCTCAGGTTTGAGGTTCATGATTTTTCCGATGAAACTGATGAACTAAGGACCAACCTCACCAGCAGTTACATCCACACTACATTTGATGAGCGCACCGTGGTCAACACCTTCAAGGGGTCTGAGGACATTGGGAGTCGCTTCCTCTCCTGTTGTGCAGAACAGCTGGGTCCTATTTTTTATTATATTTTTATGCTGTCGGTCAGCCAACAGAGGATTCCAAAATCATGGAAACAGTCTATTGTGGTTCCTGATGCTAAAAACAACCATCTCAAGGCCCCCCATGGCTACAGGCCAGCTGCTCTGACCTCCCTTATTATGAAGTCATTTGAGAAACTGATAAAACAGGAACTCTCTTGAAATAACCCAACACCTCCTTGATCCTCTTCAGCTTGCTCATAGGGCGGGGCGGGGGATTCAGGATGCTACTGCCACCTTGCTTGATCTTCTGTTTAAACACCTGGAGGGCTAAATCCAAGAATGCACTGTAAAAAATAGTGAATGTAATCAGTAAAATCACAGGAGTCCAGCAGTGTAGCCTGTCTGTTCTGTACAACAGTCAGGTAGTGAAGAGGGCAAATTCCATATTGTCTGACCACACAAACCCTCTTCATCAGGAGTTTGAATCTCTTCCCTCTGGTACTCGCTTCAGGTTCTCCTCAATCAAGACCAACAGGTTCGAAAATACGTTCATCCCTAGAGCCATCCGCCTTTTTAATGTCAGGAATAAGAGGTAATGCTTGGGTCCAATATTTAAATCAGTTTTTGCTGGTCTTACCTGGCTTCACTCTTAAGGCAGGAGGATTGATATTATGTAGCATTTTATTATTGTTTATACATTTGTACGTGTATATGCATATATATGTATGGATATGTATGCATGTTTGGTGTACTTCTGTATATATGCACATTTTTTATTTATTTTTTTATGCCAACTCATTGATGTAGTTCTGCTGAGTTTATGTTACTTCATGTTTGTCTCTTTTATGTCAACGCACTATGCTGCAAAACAAATTGTCATTCTTGGACAAATAAACCTGAGCTGAACTGAAAGGAGGGCACTGAGGTACCTGGCAATATCACACTGGTTCTAGTATTTGTGAAATCCTAATCCTAATAACACGGTTGGAGTTCAGGCTTCATCAGGTTTTTCTGCATTAAAATATTCGGATGTTGCTGACATGGTAGAAACTGATTGAAATACTAGCTACTAAAAGCACGCAGAGAGCACAGACTTCGCCAAGGCACAACAGTACCCCAGGTTTAGGAAAAGTTAAGCAGATTTCCCTTTTAAGGAATTATTGCCAGCCTCTAAATCTACCGACAACCGCAACAAACTCTCTGAGTATCTCTCAAATACCCTATAGCCGCTCATCTCCTGCGCTTTCCACTTAATTTCTCTGTTCAGCCCACTGAGGCCACAGCTCCACCCTCAAAAAGGAACATCAAAGGAGGAAATCTTGAAACTGAGGGCCCAGTGGCACTGACGACGGAAGTAGAGGCCAGCAGCAAGACTATTTATTATCTTTGTAATAGAAATCTGTTCTTAGAAGTTGAATACAAAGCAATTGGACTTGTGTTTATACTTAAAGATGTGTCATCCCCCAGCCAAGAGGCTTCCTCAGTTCTAGCTGACTGGTGGGGAGTCCAGTGTTTAACCTCCAGTAGGTATTGGATAGTTGTGTCTTCAACTTTAAACAGAAGTCCGGTTGCTTCAGATACAACGTTCAAGGATTTCCATAATGTGGAGGAATGAGGATCTTCACAGACAGACTAAACTGGTGGTATGGTTTCATGTTTTTACCACAGGTCCATGAACTCTGTCTCCATGTCCCTGGTATTTGGGATGGAGTTCTCAAACCAAGCATTAGTTCCAAAAGACAAGAGACACCTGCTGGTTCTGGGTTGGCTTTGAGAGGTTCAGAGGTGAAGGTGACTAATAGCTCTGCCCACAAGCATTTAGAACACCCCCTGCCCAACCCTTGTTACTTCCCATGGCCAAAGACAGAGTGCTCGCTGCTTCCCCTCCTCGGGGAAGAGGGATGGGACCCCCACCACAGCTGAAAACCTACTATATATAACGCAAAACAAGTATTCTACTATTTTAGATGTAAGTTTGACCTATAGTCTCACAGAGTACATCATTTGAAAACTTGGTCCCCATTGAAGATTCTTTGGATTGGGAGGGGGGAGCCGAGTTGTATTTTATAGGCTGGAACTTCACCACTAGATGACACAAAATCTTAAACACTGCACCTTTAGGACTGGAGGAAAATAATATCTCTTTTATTAATCACATTCAGTCATACACAGTACAACACAGGAAACTTATTTCTCTGCATTTGACCCCTCTCTGCAGTGGGCGGCCCCCACGGCATGTTACTTGCTGGGGCTTGAACGGGCTACCCTACGATCTTTCCATCGGGAGACGGTCGCTCTATCCACTGAGCTACAGCTGGCCAGCAAGCAACATTAAGTTCTCCAGACACGTTTCATCGTGATGATCAGAATGCAATTCATCAAACGAAATGGAGCGAAGCTTCTCTGCCTGGAAAGCGCTACTTTATCTTCACTCCGGAAGTCCAACTGTGATCGGGGGGCTATTTGACAACACAGCAGGTGATCAGAAAAAGAGGACTGTTGCCGGAGGAATGTTTTCTTTCTTCAATTGGATTATTAAATGTTCCTGAGGGTGAGATTCTATTATACTTGGCCTGAAGCTGTGGTTCCCAGGATGCACTGTTTTCATTCTTCATTATGCCCGTTTAAAGTGTGTAATTTATGTCTAAATGCAACACTCTGTTCAAACAACAAACACATTCACATCCTGGCCCCGTTACAGACACGCCTGCAGCGACCAGCAGCCAAACACTAGATGTTATTACATCAGTGTGACCAACTTTACTGTAAATAACAGCTTCAGAGGATTTAAGCAGTAATCCACCCTTTATTCCTAAAATTCTATTAGAGTAAAGAAATTGAAAATGGTGTAATGGTAGTGTGTGAAATTAAATCCAACGATAATATCTTCCCAAAAAAAGTTTTATTTATTGAACCAAAGGGGCCCAATTAAATGTTTTTCCCCCTCTTAGAAGATAAATCGTAAAAACTACCAAACTGCATCAAGAACTGGTTAAAGCTGGACTTCAACCACATCGACACTGAAGATAGAACATCTTCAGAAGAAGGAAGTTGGTTACTAGGTCTCACCAATAGCACACTATGCCAAAATCAAAAGAAATTCCTGAAGTTGCTTGAAATCCATCAGTCTGGGAAGGGTTCCAAAGCTGTTTCTGAGGTTCTGGGACTCCACAGATCCACGGTGAGACACATAATCTACACATGGAGAGGACATGGAACAATAGGGAACCTGCACAGAAGTGGAACACCTTCAAAAATTCCTTCTAGAGCACGGTGAAGGTTCATTCAAGAAGTCACAGAAGATCCAAAGAAAACATCTGCAGGTCTTTCGCGCCTCAATAAAGGTCAGAGGTCATGGCTCCGCTATTCCAAAGACACACGATGGGGAAATGGCGAGGAGAAAGCCAGTACTGACCCAGAAGAACATTAACAATGTTCTGAATTGATCCATAATACACCTTGATGACCCTTAGAGCTTCTGCGTTCTGAGATGCTGCGGTGGGACCTGAAAAGATCAGTTCATGCTCACAAACCCTCCAATGTTGCAGCGCTAACGCGTTATGTAAAGAAAATCGGGCCGAGATTCCACCACAGTGACGTCAGAGACTGATCTCCTGTTTAGGAGCAACAACTGGATTGAGATATTTTATGAGAGCTGAAGGAGAGAATCTACTGTGTCAGCGTGAATTAGCGCTCAGGCTGCAGCTAGCGATGACTACATTATCAATGAGTTGGAATGAATACAGGAATTTCCTGTATTAATATTTAAACACTTGAGAAATTCCCTGAGGCTGAAAATTGAAATGATGTGTTTCGCTCGACACGGGCTAAAATAGAAAGAGACAACATAATTACTGAAAGTAAGCAGAACATCTTCAGTGGTAGCTTCAAATCTAATCCATTTTCTGTATCTGAAGGATCGATTAGCGTCAAACTGCGAGGCCAGAGAACGTAATAGAAGCTACATATTAAACCCTGAGCTGCTAGAGAGATAATTATTTAATCGCCCTACACGGCAGCTTTGAAGCCCCCGCGCCGTCCTCCCACTCAGGTGTTTTCACTTCATCTACCTTTCAAAAACACTTAGAGGCATCTTACGTAACTCAGATCCTGACCTCTGAGAGAGCAAAGCTCTGAAGGTCAGCAGGCTTCGAAAGCTATCATTAACTTGATGATGATGGATGTGAAATACCCCAGAACCAGCAGGAGTGCAAGTACATAGTACGAATATTCCTCCAGAGTGACCCCCAGACGACCTCAGACGTGCAGAAGGATAGACCGAACTCTCCAGAACAGATTTGATTATGATACGACCGTTTTAAAGTGGATCTCGGCCCGGAGAAGAGTTCATCAAGGTGACCTAATCTTCCCTGATGGTTTCAACTCTTCAAAGTGCTGGATGTAAGTAAGCGTTAGTAGGATCCAGCTATGGACTTAGAACCACGGGATTCACCTCAGCTCATGCCTCATTTACCCAAATGCGACGTGTATTTTTCATAAAACCCATTTCATGTTTGTGCTGTCAATCAATGGACTTGCTGCAGAGAAACCAAAACTATAAAGAAGCTGGAACTGCAGAAAAAAAGCGGGAGGGTAACTAAGACAACTGAGAAACTGAAACTGCTGTGAGTATGAAATGGAGGGAAAGCATAATTTAGAGAAACAACATTCATAGAAAAACTGGGTCTGAAAGAGAAACCAAAACTACAAAGTAACTGTAACTACAGAGAAAATTGAAACCGAAACTAAATTGAAACTGAAACTACAGTGAAACTGAAACCATAGAGAAACTGAAACGGAAAGGAAATCAGAACAGAGAAAACAAAGCATGAGAGAAATTACAACTACAGAGAAACTGAAACTACAGAGGATATGAAATCGAGGGAAAGCGTAATCTAGAGAAACCAAAACTAGAGAAAAACTGGCACTAAAAATGTAACCGAAACTATAAGGAAACCGGAAATACAAAGAAACTGAAACTATAGAGAAGCTGTCACAACAGAGAAACACTAACTAGAGGGAAATCAAAACTAAAGAGAAGCAGAAACTACACAAGTACCCCATAATAAGGAAAGAGGCGTTGCTAATACCGACAATGTGAGGATCTATTTACACTTGTGAGTCTAGTTGTTCTCATTTGAATGCCATCAAAACAAGGGTATTCATATGAAGCTGCGTGAGTGTCAAATTATGTGGAAATAAGAAGATCAAGGCAGTGTCATTTCTCCCTCTGTCTCAAGTAAACTCAAAACGAGAGAAGTCTCATATAGAGTACGTGCCGTATTTCTACAAGTAGAATTCCGAAGATCCCTTGACTGAGGCATATGCTGCCACTTACTGTAGTTGGACCTGTTATAACAATTTGTTAGTCAGATGGCTGATGTTTTTCTACGTTCATATTGCATTTAAAAGCATCTTATGTATACTTTGTGTTATTGAAGATATACCTAACAGACCTACTGCTTTAAATGTTAGTCAGACAGCTGCCGTTTTTCTTTGTTCATTTTGCACTTAGAAATTATATTTCAAAAGCACCTCCTGTATGTTTTGAATGGTTATAAAGGATAAGAACAGGCCCACAAGCCGTCCGTTTGATGGCCCCTGTTTTACTGTATGGCCCTGGTTTTCCATATTTGTGGATATGCACGTCAGGAAAGACGCTTAGGGACTTCTCTACTAAAGGTTTACATGTGTGAAAATGGGCGCAAACCTGATAGCACCAGCAAATAACTAAGCCAGCCGCCTGGTGGTCCTCTGTGGCGGACAAGCTACCTGGTGGTCCTCTGTGGCGGACAAGCTGCCTGGTGGTCCTCTGTGGCGGACAAGCTGCCTGGTGGTCCTCTGTGGCGGACAAGCTGCCTGGTGGTCCTCTGTGGCGGACAAGCTGCCTGGCGGTCACTCTCACCTCCAGCGCAGTGGATGAATCCATCAAGACAACATCTCAGCTATATTCAGCAAAACATTCCAACATGACGCAAGCTCATTGATTTGGTAAATATGATAAATAAATTAAAAATATCCAGCAGTAAAATGTGTACATCTTATTGTGCACCTCAGATCAGGGCAAAAAGTCGCACCTGCTGCTTGGTAGTGGTCAGAGGCAGGTCTTCCAACGGTCCTCCACCTGTTTTATTATCTAAGGTTTTATAATAAGCTATTTTTTCTTTTGTTCTTCTTCTATCTGGCCATCTTCTCTTAATCTCATCCGTTGATCTTCTTGCTTTTATCCACAGCATTGACTTTCTCGCGGTTACTCTCCCATATCCCGTTTATTTTAGCAATAATCTGATTATTTTTTCATGCAGCTCAACAATATGTTTATTTATATTTATTTTATTTTATATGAGGCTGAGGTACATCAGGCCCAATACTTCACAAGAACAGCTTCTTCCCATCTGCTGCTGGACTCCTAAACACGGTGTAGGGTTTGTTTATCAGATATAGTAATATATCTGTTAAAGTGTAATTCTAGTTATTCGTAGTCTTTTTCTTCTGTGTGGCCCCATAAAATAGGAAAGTTACGGGGGGTTATGTTTGAACCCTCAATAGTTTTCCTATGGGACCCACAATAGCCCTGACTCAGACCAACGTACTGAAGGGAAACCCATTTAATCACGGAGAGATGCTTTTTACAATTCCAAAAAAGTTCATTCAAAGAGGCATTTCTTTTGACTGTACTGTAAGTTAACATCTCAGAAGTCTTCATTCTCTTATCTCCTGCACACGCATTAAAATGCCATGAAATTTTTCATGACGCTGACACAAAAATTAAGTCAGTTTAATCCTCATAACAAGAAAAGTGCATATAAATCCCCTTGGGGGCTTTTAAACAAAGAATCTCTCTCCTGCTTTTACATTTGTGACCTAAATGCAGATTATAGGAGCCTTTAAAAATGATGCTCGTATGAAGGAACGGAAATAAAATCCCTTTTGAAAAACGCCACGCGTGTCTTTTTATCTCAAGGCTTTCGACCACAATGCGATTCTTCTTTTTCCTTTGCTGTTAACATTCCTTGAAAACCTATAATTTACAGTAACCTGAGTGTGACGGGAACACGAGTCCACGTGTTCACGTTGATCTAAATTCTGCTATTAATGTCATTAAAAACATATATTAAAACAGTACTTTTGAGCTCAATCACAAACAGATGCCTGAGAAACTAATATAGTACCAATTCATAAATAATAACATCAGATAAGAAGCTAATGGTCGGTCTGAACGAGGTGTTCAGGACGATTAGCTAATTTCATAGTTTAGATAATGACTCTAATGGTGCAAGTTTTATTAAGGTTGAGTGCAGCACATTAAGCTGACTAAAAGCTATTAATAATCATGACTGCCCTAGGCGTCTTTTACTTTCTACAGCACTATGAAAAATAGTTTGACCCGCTCCTGGGTTTCTTCTATCTTTGTGTGTCTCTCATTCTAAACTGTGTCAGACCTCCAGGTTTAAACTTAACTATTATTATTATTACTTCTGTTTAAGCTCAAATTTAGAGTGAAAGCAATGAACAAAGTGATAATTGTGTTAAGTGAACCAAACACGTTTTCTTTCTCTTCATCACCAACTGGGCTAGTGTCTTGTCACAAAAAGACTTCAAAGACTTCAAAGACATCAAAGACACAAAGTCAAATGTCATAAAGAACATCAGAGACATCAAGTCTACTGGCACAAGGTCATCAAAGACACTGATATCATATTAAAAAGTGTCAAAGCCTCCAAGTCCCATCACAAAAACATCAAGTCAAATGTAAGAAATACTTCAAAGCCATCAAGTCACATGGCACATAGATATAAAATCCATCAAGTCACATGTCACAAAGACTTCAAAGCCATCAAGTCCTATGTCCCAAATACTCCAAAGCCATCAAGTCACATGTCACAAAGACTTCAGAGCCATCAGGTCACATGTGACAAAGACTTCAAAGTCATCAAGTCACATGTCATAATACAGGCAAGCCATCAAGTCACATGTCACACAGGCTTCAAATACATCAAGTCACTTAGACATCAAATACATCAAGTCACATGTCACAAAGACTTCAAAGACATCAAGTTACATGTCACACAGACTTCAAAGACATCAAGTCACATGTTACAAAGACATCAAAGACATCATGTCACAAAGACTTCAAAGCCATCAAGTCACATGTCACACAGACTTCAAATACATCAAGTCAAATAAACATCAAAGACATCAAGTCACATGTCACAAAGACTTTATAGACATCAAGTCACATGTTACAAAGACATCAAAGACATCGTGTCACAAAGACTTCAAAGCCATCAAGTCACATGTTACAAAGACATCAAAGACATCAAGTCAGGTTTCTTGTCAGAAAGTATTTATCACTCCTACCAGACAGGAAATTGCTGTAGTACCATTGTACCTGACCTAAACTGCCCCAAACAGCTGTTTTTCTACTTCTATTGTAGTTATTGAAATGTAATTACTGTTATTATAATTGGTATTTGTACTTACAATGGTAACAGTCGGGTTCATACAGTGACACAGTCCAGGTTAATACATTGAAACAATTCCATAAAGGTGCTTTGATTTTATTATCAGGTACACATTAAGAAATATTCTGCTTTTAAATTGTATTCTCGCCTAACTTTTCAGTTCAAAGTGTTTTTTTTCTTCCATAGAGCAGTACAATAGATGTTTCTCAATGCCAAAAACTTCATGGCGGATGTTTTTATCACGAAAACAAGGTTTTTTTCTTTCTGGTTTGTATTGCCTTTTCATTTTTTATTTCCTGCCTCCACAAAGAAGCAGACCAGGGTCTGAATGTAAATCAGTAAAGATGCACATGTTGTGTTCGTACTTTATATATAAATGTATATTTCATGAGCCTTGCGGTGTTTTGAGGGTAATTTCCATTTGAGCCACGGTAACAATTTGAGAAATGTTCGGTGACCCATTTTGTACAACATTGCAATAACTGTGAATAATACAACAAATCAATGGTTGATCCCTCGGTGGCGGCAGCGTAGAGAAGGATGTCATTCATGTTTCCTGCTACTAATCAAATATTCAAGGTGAGGTTCCGACTGTCAATCAAATCCAAACTCTTCACATGGGACGCTTTTCTCCTATGCGAATTAAACCTTTTTTGAATAGTAATGTCAGTCGCCTGTTTACATGACCTGTGATCTTTTCGGACCCGGTGTTTACATGACCTGTGATCTTTTCCGACCCGGTATTTACATGCATCACCTCATCTATCTCATCACCAGTGTATCCATGGTAACGCACCCCCCTACCTAAAAGAACTACTCACCCCACTGACCTCGACACGATCCCTCCGTTCTACCCACTCATACCGCCTCCTC
>VRLP01004648.1:0-45000 GCA_009660295.1 Lophius piscatorius
CCCCCCCAAAAAGTGAGACCTTAATTATTGATGGATTTTCTTCAAGAATTGCCTACCACATTTAATTTAAATGAGTGTATTTTCCTCCTTCCAATAGACAAAAACCAATAAAATGGATAACAAGTAGAAAGATTTTCTTTTTGGAAAAAACGTTTAATATCTTTTCTGTACAGGTAGAACCAAGTGATACTACATCCTGACATAATGGTTACTTCCATGTATTACATCCTTTAACCTAAACTTTTAAAGCAGAGGCTCTGTAAAGAAGCATATCTCATATATTCCTGCTCAGATGAGCTTCTGAATTTATTCTACATTTATTTAAAACTGCCGGTTTTGGCAGATTCCGATTTTATTTTCCTTTTGAGTTTAGAAATCGTGATGAGTAATGTATTTTGATTACAGTGGAAGTGACAAAGGTGGTTGGTCATGTGTAATGTGTATGTATTCTGATTCTTTAACCAATTTTATGACATTTTGAAGTGAAAATAGAACTTTGCAAGCCTCGTTCAGACAATTATATGTTTGTTTGTATATCTTTGTTCAAGGGAATCAGGGCTTGTTGCTGGCTCTGAGCTCCCGCTAGCATTAGCCGCTCTGCTAATGTTAGCTTCTCAACTTGCTGTTCAGAGTTGTTCTACCGCACGCCATTGTCATTAAGTTTTAATACGATAAATAACATTTTCGGAGTTCGACAAGGGATAACTTATGTTATCCTTTCTGATGTTACACAGAGCTTTAAGTGCGGCTGTCAAGTGCGGCTGATCAGCCGATTGCGAATTTATTTAAAGCATGCGTCCTGGCGTCGATCGATTGACTGGACGATCGATCTGTTCATCTCTATTTAACACGCATCCCACATCTTCAGTATGGGACCAGATAGAGAAAGTTTCCCCTGCAACCTGAAGCTCAACGATGTTTCTGTTTATTAAACAGTACAGTACTGAACAGTACAGAATAATACAACTGGTTTGTTAAACACAATACACTTGAGCATAAACCTGGACCGGAATCTTGGTCAGATGTCATTTGTGAATCTTTACAAATGTTTCATTTCAATACTGTTTTCAAATGACCAAATGTCAAAAGATTATTACAAAATTATCACATTCTGTTGTATTTTATTTTACACAGCATTTTTTTTAGAATCATGGATGTAGTCTGGTTGAAAGAGAAGAGAGAAAGTCTGCACCTATCAAAATAGCACAAAATATCATGTCAATAGGAAAATAAGAAGTTGCTGTTGGACTAAAGCCTACAAATACTGTTTGAGAAGAGTGCTGTATCAAAAACAATCTCCGTGTTCGGATTGTCATGGTTCCTACATATGACACGACATAAAAAAAAAAAGTGAACCCGCACTACAGGTTCTCCGACCTTCATACCTACACAAAGACTGGTTTGACCTGCAGCCATACGTACCAAGCCTACTTTCAGGACCTAAACTAAATTTAATCAAAACATGATATAAAGTGTCTAAAAACTATTTGACATAATCTACATGTCTATATGTGGAAGCATCTTTATGGTCATTTAACACAGATATAACAGTTAAAGATGTATGTATGTGAAACAGTTATGCACAAAATGGTTCTTTAATATCTAGAATATACAATATGTCACATTTATGACGGACAACACATCTTTGAGCTAAAGTTGGTCCCTTTTCAGCATCACACACCCATGTCAAAGAGCAACGAGTGCTTTCACCACGCAGCACTGCTTCTAATACAAGTACATGGTTTGTGTGTCACAATCGAATCATATCCGTTCAATTAATGGATAGCACAGATTCACAAGATCACATTTGAAAACCCACCTGTACACGTCTGTTTCAAACGTTAAATGAGAGGAAAATGCAGAATGATAGTGTTGTGCACTATCGATGCAATTTCATCGATGTGATGAAATGGAGGAGCTCTCTTGCGATTTTGCCCTCGCCTGTGTTACAGGAAATAAAAATCATTCTCCAGTGTGTTACCTGTTGCTTCAATTTTCCATGCTGTCCGTAAAGCACAGTGTGACCTACAGGAATTGGTTCCATCCCATTGATAGAAATTTGCTTCGTCATTTGGCTGCTGCTGCCGAATATTGACGCCACCCTCGCTGAAGCATTGTAAACCGGAGTATCAATGAATGCAGAATTTGAAGTGTGCTTTTTCTATTGAGTCATTGGACGAGCTAGTAATATTTAAAACTGGCTTGTCTTTTCTGGGCTGTTGAAATGCTCCTGGGGATTATCTTCTGCACTCTGGCTGCTTTTTTTGTGTGTCTTGGCGTTGCGGCTGGATAAGGGACACTTGAGTTGGCGATGTCGCTCCGCACTGTGCCACATGCCATAACCAAAGTAGATCAGGAAGCCTGAGGAATGTGGAAGATATATGAAACATGAGAGAAAGAAAATAATCACTGACCAAGGTCAAAATCTTTGAGGATAAAGTTCAACGACATTTTTGCGATCTGTATACCGTTCTTATATTTGTCTACTAAATATGAAGCAAGGAGATGGATTGTCTCATTTTAGCTCAGAATACAAACTGGATAAACGGGAAACAAGGCACACAAGTGAGTCTGGCCTCGTGAAATTCATCTGTTGTAGCCATTTCCATAGTTTCTACTGGATGGAGCTGTAGGTAGCCATGGTAACCTATGTACTGTATGTACCTATGTACATAACCTATGTACTGTATGTACCTATGTACATAACCTATGTACTGTATGTACCTATGTACATAACCTATGTACTGTATGTACCTATGTACATAACCTATGTACTGTATGTACCTATGTACATAACCTATGTACTGTATGTACCTATGTACATAACCTATGTACTGTATGTACCTATGTACATAACCTATGTACTGACGGACTGAGACAGGTGTGACGTGATGAGAGTTATTGTTTTTTGGTGTGGCATGAGACAGAAGAGCTATGCGTTTTCTTTATTTGGGGTTCATAACTTATTTTAGAGGGTTTTTAAGATATGGATTGACATATCTAAACTATAAGTTTTTTCCTTTTGGGCATTATTGTTTTGATAGTGAAATTGACCAAAATAGAACAACCACACCATACGGCGGAGACATGCGTACAATTCTGGACCAAACAAAAGGTATGTCATCACAAAAGCTACAAGCTAGAATTATGGCTTTCTTTTGAAACGAAATGACACGATAAAAAGACAGCAGACAACTAAGCCTACGCTGTCGGCGCTGACACATGCGGTATATCCCCCATAAAGCCCAAAAGTTTAGTACAAGCAATCACCCTGAATGAACTCCTCAAATTAAATCAGAATTTTAATGACTGAAACAGAGTTTTTTTTACAAAAAAAGAGAAAAGAAAATCTCCTCCTTGTAAGAATACAGAATTTATTTAGAGTAAAAGAAGATATAAAGACAGCTATAATATTTGAGTAAAATATGATATAAACAGGAAGATTTCCTAAATTTGGACTGACGGTTAAGGAATGAATTTCAAAAAAACGCATGGAGATAAAGCTTCCTCTAGTTTTGGTAAGTTAAATTCGACCTTTGCCCAAATCAATCCAGTTCTGCCTAGCGGTACGGTCTATAATAATAATAATAATAATACATTTAATTTATAACGCACTTTACATTTGGATCACATCTCAAAGTGCTGAGTGCTCTATGAGGGTATAACATTTGAAAATGATCCATGAAACAGTTTTTGGGTTATTGTGTTAACATGAAGGATCTGCGGACGCAGCAGTAACTATTCCAAAATATTCCATTTAATAATTGCTCATAGCACCCACCTCTTATAGCTGTTGGTAGAGTGTTCCATAGTTTTGGAAAAACTTCAAAACTGTTATTAATTTTCTTGTGTGTGTGTAAATTTGTGCATTTAATACCCAGCATTAATATATAGCTTGTGGAGGATAACGAACTGACAGAATCGGCAAAATATAGGCCGCTCCAAAACTACGTAAATCGTTAGTAAATCTAAAAAATACACTTGCCGTCAATGGAACATTTCTGAAACTTTGGCAATAATCTTTCTCTGCCTTGCATTAGTGAAAAGTCTAGAGGCCCAGCTCTGAAATTGAAGTTTTTCAAAAAAAGGAAATTTGGTGTTGGTGAAATGTTTATTTTTTGGGTCTGTTTCTCTCCGTCTGTTATGCATTTGTTAATAAAGAAGAAAAAAATTGCCTCATTATCTCTGAGCCAGAAGTAGATAAATATAAAAAGTACTCACCAAGAGCCATCCACACTGAGAAACGGATCCACGTGTCTCCACTCAGTTGAACCATGAGGTAAATATTGACAAATATGCTCAAAATGGGCAGATATGGCAGAAGAGGAACCTGCAATGGGACCAAGCATAGAATAAAAAAGAAATGTAGTTGTCTTGGATAATACTAAAAGGTAGAATTCGATTAGGAAACGGTGAACGTTGAGCTGCCGTGTACCATGAAGGAGACTATCTTGCTGGACTGTGGCTGCCTGCAGACCATGTAAGTGCAGATGCTGAAGATGAGGAGGCAAACAGACAGCAATGCCAGGATCCACACTTCCATCCCAAGTATGGAGCCAACATGGTATGTGGTGAGGTAGCTGGACACACACACTGCCAGAACTGTGATTGGAAAACACACTGAATTCTCACATCTAAAATTAAATAATAAAAACTGTTATCTAAAGGTTGTTTGCTTACCGAGTACACAGATGGACATGTTGACTACGCTAGAGGAATGCTCGGTGGGGGAGACAGGAGGGTGCAGGATGGTCTGCAGGGTGGAGCTGCCGCCCTTCAGCATGTTAAGGTGGGACTCCGACTCCGTGAGGTCAGACTCGCCCACATTAGAAGGCAGGTAGTCCCGCTCACTTGTGCCCGCACGACGCCCTAAAGCTCCATTTGGCTGGTACCTGGACAACAAAGATGTCAAGTCTTTTATGGCAATCTGAAGCCACACTTAAGTACGTTCAAGGAAATCAAGCTTTATATTCACCAATCAGCCAGAAGATTAAAGGTGCAGTCAGGCACCAGTCAGTGATAGGGATAAACTATAATGCAGAAAGTGAACATTCTAGCCTTGATGTTTATGTGTTAGAAGCCAGAAAAATGGTCAAGCATAAGGATCTGAGCGACTGACAGGACCCAAATTGTGATGGCTAGATGACCGGGCCAGATCATGTCCTGAACTGAAAGTTTTTTGTGCGTTCCTGGTCTGCAGTGGTTAATACCAACCAAGGTGGTCTAAGGAAGATCGAGTGGTGAACTGTTGATAGTCTTGAGTGCCCAATGCTCATTGATATGTGAATTACTCCAGCCCATGTTTGATCCCACAGAAGAGACACTGTAGCACAATTGTCTAAAAAGTAAATGCAGATTCTGACAGAAAGGGATCTGAGCACCCAGTACATTGAAGTTTGCTGCGTATTGAGCTGTTATGTCACTGAGAATAAGTTCTTAAGGCTAAATTCTGATTTTTTTCTTAGATCTGATTTTTTTTTTGCAGCTGTTCACATTACACTGTAAACGTGTCCTATATCCGACTCCAGTATGAAGAGTTCACGGCCCTAAACTGACCCGCATGTGCAAATAAACAATAACAAAAGTCCTCACAAGCAATACGTTCTCAATAGGGAAGCAAGACGGAACCCGCTAAAGTAAGTTTGAACGAATTTGTTTGTAGTAAAAGTGTTGATAGTGACGTTTATAGAGTTTATAGGGATATTTGTGTGAAAAGCTAGGTTTTCAGTAGACCCCTTTATTCCAAGTGAGCATTTTTGTGATATGCTGGACAAACATGTTCGATCAATGGAGGCCCTACCTCACAGCTGAGGACTATAGGGATCTGCTGCTAACTCGGTCCCAGATACCACAGCACACCTTTAGAGGTCCTGTGGAGTTCATGCCTCAATGATTCAGAGCTGTTTTCTTGTCAAAGAGGGACCTACAAAATATTAGGCGGGTGGTTATAATGTTTTGACTGATAAGTGTTACTAAATCCATCATGTAGAACGCTTTCCTTGTGAATTAGCTTAAAGCTTGACTTAATAAAGGAACTGATGCCTATAAGTCAGGTTCAGACCAGGGAGCATGCGTCCGTGTTGATGTCGAGTCGCTTTAGCCAGACAAGCAGAAGTTTACCCCAGAGTTGAGAAAGCACAGAAAAGTTGAGTAAACACCTTAATTTACTCAAGAAAAAACAGCTCCTAATCATAAAATGGGAGTATTCACAGCACTTACATCACCAGTGTGATGCAAATGAGGCATAGGTTACATCTACAGGATAATCATAGCTGTGGGTTTTTGTAGGGGCTATAAAAGCGAAGCTATTTCATAATGTTGAGCGGATAAACAAATTAAATATGTTCTTTTATTTTTAAATGTACCCACCTGAGAATCAGCACACACACAGCAACCAGTGAGTACGCCAGCAGGGTTCCAATGGACATCATGTCAACCAATGCTTTCAGATCGAACAGGAAAGCCATGATGGCTAAAGACAGCAAAACATTACAATTAAATCCTCACCTTTACGAAAATGTTTCTAAAATACGAGCATCAGTTGCTACTTACTTTCTTAAATGATCAGGAAAGATACATATACACACACAAAGAGCACCAATTACCAGTCTTGCAACAACGAGTGGAAAAGTGGTTTCCTTCAGACGCAGCAACAAACAATTGCACATGAACAGCTGTAAATCAAATCTCATGCAGACATGGTTTCACAATTTTAAAAAAAAAGAAAAGAGGATGAGGAAAAAGTTTCTCTGGGCTGACAGCTGTAGTAATCTGCAAACCACGTTTGTTTGATGTGGGATATACTGTGGTGTTCCCCCTCTTGTATCTCAGCACCAAACTGCAGTATGGACCTGATCTCAGCAGCACGGTTCAAACTCTGCTGCTCCCAACAGCATTTCATTAAAACAACAACAGAGAGAGCTCCCCTATCAGATATATGGTATTATGTCGTAAACAATCCAGTCAGATGTTAGTTCTAGCTGGATTATTTTGTTCATCAGTTCTTCCTGGCTGCCTTTTAATTATCCATCAGGTATGATTGCTCTCTGCACCGCTTGATGGCCTTTCTTTGTGGGGAAAGCATGATTTTCCTGCGTGTTTTCCCTTTTCCCTCTCACAGTTTAAAACATGCAAGTTAAAACACAGATGCAGTGGTGACTCAAAATTGCTAGTAAGTGTGAATTTCACTGTGAATGGTTGTTTGTCCGGGTGTTAATGCTCTGATTAAGTGGCAACATACCCTGGGTGTACTTGCCTAAGTATTGCCAAAAAATGGCAATAACACAAACACATAACTATCAACTAAACTTTTTTTTCACATTGCAAAGTGACCGCAACTGTCCCTAAATGTTTTTTTTGTTTATTCGTTTTATCATTATCTGTGCCAAAACTATATAATTCAAGTATGAATTTTACTTGATTGAACCCTGTGAGGTTTGATATGGTTTGGGATGTTGAGGTTTGGCATATTAAACATAATTTAATGTGGGTAATTAAAGGTTTGGGTCAGGGTTCATGACCCCAGAGAGTTAAAGTATAAACTCAATTTTCTGGGTGCATGAGAAATGGAGCAAAATTTAAATTAAGAGCAAAAGAAAAAAAGGGTCTCACTGTCCTCTCAGACTGAGAGCTTCAAACCGGTATTGCCACCAACACAGACTGGAGCAAACTTTGTTACTGCAACAGGATTCAGTCAAACCACTCTAGATCCACATTCCATCATAAAAAAGCTTAGGAGACAATAAGTTGCTCTTTGAATGTCCTCAGATTAAATTAAAATGGCTTGTGTTAAAATCTACAAGAATTTGGTCAAATATTTTTTTTCATTATATTTAATGACCATGAAAATACTCATCTTAATATAAACAGAACCCCTAACAATATTTTTTCTGGATCAGTGTTCTTCACTGTTGCACCTTCTACAAATTCAAATAAATCAAAGTTTTAAATCTCTGTGCTCCAATTTCACAGATTTTTTTAAATCAGGCATTTATAAATGACACATTGCGGATCTCTGGGGGTCAGGTGGGAATATTGCACTGCTCAAAAAAATAAGGGAAGACTTAAGTATCACAGTTTAACACTGACTCCGTTAAACTTCTGGGCTTTGGATCTGCCCAGAATCAGTCTCACCTGCTTTGGTAAATGAAAGTGACAACAGGTGGACAGGAGAGGCAACAGCAAGACAAAGACTGTTTATCCCGCCTCATCCCTCCTGACTGATTTTTCTAGAGTTTTACATTTTGCATGTGTCCTTGTCTGTACTGTCTGTAGCATGAGGTGGTACCTGCAAACAAATCCTTTGCACAGGTAGTCCAGTTCTGCCAGGATGGAACACTCTCTAATCATAACAGCCCAGTACCGTACAGCTTGTTTGGCGTTCGCCATAACTGCAGAGTTGACAGGTTGTCCATTGGCACCCCGCTCTCTTCACAGATGGGAGAAGGTCCACACTGATCTCATGTGACAGATGTGAAGGAGACTGGAGAAGCCGTTATGAATGCTACCTGATCACCATCCAGAAGGAGCTGTTTGGCGGTGGGCCAGTGTTGGTCTGGGGAGGTAGATCCTTGGAAGGCCTCAAAGACCTCCACCTTACTCAATGGTAGCCTGAATGCTGTTTGGTACCAGGATGAAATCCTCAGGCAATTTGTCAGACAGTACACTGATGCAGTGATCACTTGGTTCCTCCTGGTTCAGGACAATGCCCAACCTCATGTGACCAGAGTCTGTAGGTAGTTCCTGGATGATGAAGGTATTGAAGCCATTGACGGACCCTCATGGTTCCCAGACCTTAATCCACCTGAGCACTTCTGGGAAATTATGTATCCTTGCATCCAATGCCACCAGGTAGCACCAGGGATTGTCCAGGATCTCACTAATGCTTTGATCCAGGTCTGGGAGGAGATCCCCCAGGAGACCATCTGCTGTCTCATCAGGATCTTGTTCAGATGTGGCTGGGAGTGAATACGAGCACACTGAGCATTAAAGAACTACTGAACCACATTATGAGTTGTCCTAATAAAATCCCCAAGGTTGGATCAGCCTGTAATTTGGGTTTTTTACTTTGATTTTGGAAGTGGTTCAGAATCCAGCCATCAGGAAGATTTTAAACTTGAATATTTCATTAATTGAGATCGAATCTAGGTTCCCATAATTTTGTTCTAACAGTGTATTTGGTCAACAGCACTAATTTCCTGGAGTTTCTGCGATCTATCCTTTCGGCTAACTCTTTCCAAGAATACAAGATACTGTAGCTTATTTCCTCATATGTTTAAGTATTCTTCAAAGTATATTACATTGCAGCAACAACAAAAAAAAGAAGCAAACATATAAAATTTCGATGTCACTTGTTATTAGTCACTGGTGGTGTTTTTCTTCTTTTAGAACAACGGTTAAAAGATCTACTGAAGTAGAGGAAAGATATGATTCTCTTGTTTAAAAAAAGTAACTTAAATAATATCTGTTAATATTATATATTATATATATATATATATATATATAGGTGATGTCTCCTCGCGTTGATTGATATTAACCTAATTTGGACTAAATCAGTGGTTAGGAAGTTTCAAATTCAAACTTATAACTTGATTCATTCATGGCTCAGTTCTTTCTCGGAGTGATCCACAGAGGTTTGTGATCTGACCGGTACACCTGAATTCGCCAAGATACACTATCGGAACAAATCTGTCTTTTGAGGCCAATACTGAAATTGCTTCAATGGAAATGTAAAAAATAAAAATGATAATAATTTTTTAATTAGCAGAAACGTGTAGTTTGTCAAGTGTGCTTGGCATACATACAGCATGCACCGGTTTTTAATGATTCCATGAGGTCATTTTGAATTTGTCCTCTATATAATCCCTCCACACTCAAAAAACTGAATTGTTTTTTTTTTAGCTACGTGTGGGAATAAATATTGGAAAAGAGGATTCCTAACATTTCAGCTTTAATGATGTATGGAATGTTCTCTCTCATGCTTTTGGACACACCATCAACAGGTCGAACATGCAGCCACCACCACAACCACCACCACGTGCACAGATAAACCCCCACCACGATTCAACCCTGTTTTAGGCATGTCCTCATCTCGGGAGCTTACCCGCAGTGGTACCTGCTGCCATGGTGGCAGCCACAGGTGACTGGCGCTTACTCACTTTGGACATAAATTTGAACAGAATGCCATCTCGTGCCATGGCAAAGAGAATGCGTGGTAGAGGGAACATGGCGCCCAACAAGCTAGGGAGAAGAGTGTTCATGGTTAAGTTGAGGACAATCCGGGAATGACAACTAATACCTGCACTACTGTAAAAAAAACAACATGTGTTGAATGGAGAGAAAACCCCCTAAAACCGAAGGATTTAAAGCAGGAAATGCAAGAGGGTAGGTCAATTTGAGGAGGAAAGGGCCAAAATGATTACAGTATTTCCATGTTTGATTGTCTTTCACAGTTGATTGGTGGACAAAAATCAGCAGGAACTCCCCCCGGCTCTCACCTGCTACTACAGCAGAAGTCATAGTGGCAATAAGTGGGGTCTTCGTCTTAGGATTGATTCGTGCTAAGGCTTTGAAAAGCACCCCATCCTCTGCCATAGCATAGATTATACGAGGCATGGGAAAAATGGAGCCCAGCAGACTGCATGAGACAGCAGAGACATGCAAGACCAACACGTTAGTCAAGAACTCCAAACACACACATACACCTTCAACCACATGGTAAAGCGTCAGAGCATGATTCAAGTCAGGGGCTGTCTTTCTTTCCTGATGGCATTCATATCAAAGCATTGTTTTTTCTCATTTTTAACAAATTGAATGTTTCGAATACAAGTGATTACAGCTGCATTCAAACATAAACCCGTTAGGTTTGGAAGTAGATTTAAGTCGTTTTCTACATGGTTTTAAAGGACTTTTCAGAAAGGTAAATTTGTAGTTATAAAAGTCCCGAAATTGGTCTGAAATTGATTTTACAGGTGACTGCAAAGGTTTGGCCTACATAAACATTAACACCAAGCACATACTTTTTCAAAATATAACTGGTTCAAGTGCAATCTGGTGCAATGCATATGTCTGCAGAAGAATTGAAGAATACAGGTGCTAGTGAATGATACAGTATCTACTGATAAAACAAACCTTCAGGAAAGAGAGCCAGAATTTCATCACACCAATTTGCCGACCTTATCTATAGCAATTCAATTTATATAAATTTAAATTATAAACAGCGTAATACAAAGACATGCAGGTATCCAGACAAGCTTAAACCTCCCCTGCGTACGTGTCAACCAGAAATAAGTCATGTGATAAATTCCAGTCCATTCAAATACACACATAAATAAATTAATTTCACATCGAAGTAAAAGAAGTACGATTTTTATGCACACAAGACATTTTTTCTCCAGTTGTAAGCAAAGATTTAGAAAAATATTTTCTTAATACAGAGTACTTCTTATTTGTTCAAGAAGAAAAACTAGACCTATGCCGTCGACCCCAACAGCAAAGGTAAGGTATAGCCCCGAAAAGCCCCCATTCCCCTGTGTTGTGTAAACCATTCCTGATGGAACTAATGTTAAAATTAAATGTGAAGTTATCTCCAGAAAACAGTGTTTTTTCGTTTAAAAAAAAGAAAAAAAGTTCCCGCTAGTGGGAGAAGTATGATCTGTTGATTGCTTATTAAATCTATTAACTCCATATGGCCGAGTCAACATTTGGTCACAGATTCAACTCCTTGTCCATTAGGTTAGGTTAGGATGCTGCAGGAACTGTCTTGTGATGTAAATGTAGAACCAGAGCAGTCTTCACATACTCGGTGGATGACAAGTGTTTTGAGTATGAAGGCCATGTAAGAACTGAGATGTTTTCAACTTCCAGGAGTTGTGTACTGATCCTCACATCAACAAAGTTATCAGTCACCTAATGCCTCACCTGCAACCTCATATCTGCCTGCTAATGTTTGAACTGGAACAATTTGTGATCAGAACATTAAAACATTTACATCAAAGTGAGCATTTGCCCATTCAAGCCAGTTATAACAACAAAATGCTGTCAAGTCCAGACCCTGATGAGGTTGTGCAAACCAACTGTTGCATAAGCTGTTGTGGTAGCTGCTCTCAGATGATCATGACAGAGAAGAGATCTGTTGTTGAAGTTTTCAGCCGGCATATTCACAGGTGGTCTGTGGTTGTGAGGCCATTTCAATATACTGCCAAAGTCTCAGAAACAACACTGGGCATAACCTATGGTGGTGAAATAAATAGTTCATTCACTGGCACCAGCTCCAATGGACACTGACTTTCCCATCTGCAGCATCGTGGTGTGTGACATAATGTGAGAGCCACAATAAAGGACCAGTGTAATGAGTAATGTAATGATGTTGTTCAGTCAGCATCTTGATATTCCAAACCTTATCTTGGCAAGGAATAGGGGCTCTCTAATGCAGATTTTAACAACTTTTGTTGAAAATTAATCAAAAAAAAGAAAAATTAAGGAGAAATAAGTCCTTTGTGCGCATAAACATCTTTAGTCTTTTACTCCAGTTTTGAAAAATGGGTGCATTTATGTTTCTGTTGAGTGTACTTGATTCAAGTTGTTTTACAAAAGCACTTGCAATGGTTACCTGGTAGAAAGGGCACACAGGGAACCTGCCGACACCACGTATTTAGCAGGACCCCAGCCCACGTAGTCAAAAGCCATAGGCAGAGGGCTCTTCTCATCCAGCAGGTAATAGGGCATCATCAACGTGAGCGCAGCGGACACGCCAAAGTATGCAAGGAAACACACAGTGAGTGACACCACGATGCCAATGGGAATGGCTTTCTGAGGGTTCTTCACCTCCTCCCCTGTCACACACAGACAGACAAGTATCTTGACGTTTAGTTTTAACTCAACGAAATCACAGTAAAAACACAGCTGATCAAAAGCTTGCCTGTAGTAGCAATGCAGTCAAATCCAACAAAAGCGTAAAAGCAAGTGGCAGCTCCAGCTAAGGTCCCACTGAAGCCGTAAGGCATAAATCCCCCGACGCCGTAATCACTGCTCATGTTGGCCGTCACTGACAAGTTCCTGAAACATGGAAACTTTAATATCATAGCAACACTTTGACCAAATAGAGGTACCGCGTCAGCGTAGTACACCCCTGCAAGCTAATCAAGTCATAAACAAACCAGACAAACTAATAATAATAATAATAATAATAATAATAATTTAATTTAATTTATAACGCACTTTACATTTGGATCAAATCTGAAAGTGCTACAAGGTAAAAGCAGATAAAAGCATCAATAGAAAATATAATAATAACGATATAAAAACATGAACAAAAAGTAGCAATGTTAATTAAAAGTTATAGGTTCTGCTAAAACGGAAAGTTTTAAGTCCTTTTTTAAATGTGTCAGTCGTCTGTGGAGCCCTCAGATGGTCAGGGAGGGCATTCCACAGACGATGGGCAGCAGAACAGAAGGCCCGATCACCCATGGTCAGCACCATGGGTGATCAGTGTCAGCATTGCAAAACACTGACACAGTTCATTAGCCCCATTAGTCCACTATTATGACAAACATCTAGGATGGTTCATGAATGAAAGTAAAATTAAGATAGTTGGATTACCTTGTAACTATGGTGACATTTATAAGGGATCCCTCTGTTATTTGCCAGTTGTTTATGTCTCCTTTGACAAAGCCAGATATGATGACAAACAAAAGCACCAGCACATTGATTGACGTGAAGATCTTATTGACCCAGGCTGATTCTTTAACCCCAAATGACAGGAGCCCTAGGAAGAGAAAGAAAGACTATTTGTAATGCCCGGTATTTTGGCTGCCTTTCCTCACATTCTAATTAATTAATTGTTATTAGCAAGTAGTTACGTTCGTATAAACTGTCTTATATGGACAAGTATAAGCAGCAATTCTCTGAAGGGGTTTTCACAGAAAAGATGTAGATATGTTTTATGATCATACACCAAGCAGCCATAACATTACTACCATGACAGGTCAAGTTGTTTTTACAGATCAGCCAAAGTGTTACAGAGAAGTCAGGAAGACATTGATTATCTTCTACAATGGCAGCGGTCATTGGGTGGGATATTTTTAGTCAGCATTTGCTGCCTGATTTTAACATTATTAGCACTATTTGGCTATTATGTCTAGACCGTAGTGATTATTGTTTACTTTGTGACAGTATGTCTGATCAGTATCAACGATCCCGCTTTGGTTTTTTAGCACCTATGGAGACTAAGTAACTGGAGACTAAACTTTTTTTTTAACTTAGCCTAGAATATAAATGTTTGATTGAGCAAATACTATTAAACTGGTTCCAGATTACTAGTGTTAGTTTAAAGCCCGGTTTTTATCATCATAGACCCAATTTGGCGTATGAAAGTCCTTTGTCTGCTTTCTTACCAGAAAGTAGAAGTATCAGGCAGACAGCAAAGAAGTCGGGGTACTGAGCCAAACCAGGAGAGTTCATTCTAAAGTAGGTTTTACAAAATATCTCCATGTGTCCTCCTATCATTTCATCAAATGTGCCACTCCAAGCCCTGGCAACTGAGGAGGTACCTATGAGAACACAATAAACAGACAGTGTGAAGGATCCATTTCATCTTTGAATGAAACCTAAAGATCATCACTAACTCACCTATCACGTAGGAGAGGATGAGGTTCCAACCAGTGATGAAGGCCCAGATCTCTCCAACAGTCACATAGCTATAAAGGTATGCCGAGCCGGTCTTTGGGACGCGGGCCCCAAACTCTGCGTAACATAGGCCAGCCATGACAGAAGCTAGGGCAGCAATTAGGAAGGAGATGACAATGCTGGGGCCTGAATCGCCTTTGGCCACCTCTCCAGCCAGGACATAGACGCCGGCACCCAGAGTGCTGCCCACTCCAAGGGCAATGAGGTCAGCGGTCCCCAAGCAGCGGCACAGTTTAGAGTCCTCCAGGGTACTCAGGTCAACCACTTTTCTGCGCACCAAGGAATGGCCAAATAACAGAACCTGCTCAATCATGATTGCACTTTCTGGCAGAGGGAGAGAAAGTGAGATTTGAAATACCTGTGAGATGAGATATTTTACTCTTAGCCATGCCTAAATACGAATTTGAGCAGAATTGTTGTGGTTTAACATGCTGAGTGATATCAGATGGATAAACTGATGCATGGATAATGAACGGATAATTGATTGCATTAATCACAATCTAATAGTTTTAGGAGAATATGCGTTCAATCAGAATGAAGACCTTAAGCCCAGCACATAATAGAATAACAAATACAAAGTGAAAGTTGAAAAGGGAGAAAAAATGTGTCATTACATCTCAACCAATTATTGGTGGCGCTATTTATCTTCCTATCTATACTATATTTGCACATTTAACAGTTGATATAAGGTTGAAGAATGTGAAACTAAATCTAAGATCTGTTTTCACCCTTTCCTGCAGCTTCCTCTCTTGAAAAAAATGTTGAAAAGTCAGTTACATAAAACAGGAGGGAAGACAGGAAAACAATGTTAATTGGAAAGGGTCATGCAAACTATCAAGTTCATTTAAGTAATTACTTTAAACAACCGCATGTCAATTGTTTGCATTGTCTTGTCTCCAAATGTCTCTCTTTATTATCTGCTGTGGTCCCCTACTGAAGAATATGCAAGAAAACAGCATGACAAAAGAAGAATGGAAGACGGCTATTCAGCCAATCAAAACTTTCTAGCTTGCATTTGAAGAATAGGCTTTTTTTCTTTGATGCGAAACTTTGAATCTCATAACCATAAATTTACACTGGAAAACTGGCCAACTATCTCCTGATCTCCATGTAAGAGTTTCTTTTTTACCAAGAGAAATGATTTATGGATGGCAGTATCACTCCATCTCCTAGAGAACAGTAGATAGAAGTGAATATAGACATATATAATACAATATATATGAATAGAGAACTAAATAAGAAAAAAAAAAGATTTGGAGCATGACAAAACAAACTGCTGTTATTTGGTCACAGATATTGATCTGAGTCAGTATTCCATGATGTGTGTATTTTACATTATACAGTGATGCAACATCCATGTAATGTCTGAAACTGTAAATAATGACTTTATTATCAGAACCTGCTGGTTCACTTAAAATAAAAAAACAACACACAGCTTTTTAGATTCTTAGATTCCTGCAGTACTACTCCATCTTTAACAAATAACTGCTATGTTTCAGTGGAGTGATGCACCTACCTGTTGGGTGGTATAGTCTTTATGTGATTAGTCTAGGTTCAGACACAGAAAAGACTGTTAGAACTGTTTCCGTTTCGTCCTGTTTCCTTCTGCTTCGAGCTGCAGCAGACCATCTGCACATGAAGTACAGGTGAAAATAAAATTAGATCCACAGAGCACATGAGCTGCTGTCATGGAACTCTCCTTCACCGCTGTGCTCAACGCTAATTCAGAGTCTGGTGTGTCAGCTCGGCAGGGCAGTGCTTTTAAGGCAGTTCTCTACTGGATCTGCCCTCACATTGCCTCCAGTCCCACTGCCGCTAGAGGTGTGACGTGGGGAGGCAGGAAAGGGGGAGGGGAGGGGGCCCAATGGAATTAGGCTGGAGACGTGGGACTAGTTATTCACCTCCATGCTTGACATTTCAGGGAGGTAAACTGGAGAATTAAGTGCACTATAACTCTCATCCTGAGATCACACTCACATGACGAAGGACAGATAGTAAAATTTGGGATTTGTAATGCAAACTCCAGGCCTAATAGATCAAAGCTGCCCAGATGCTCACTGATGACTGACAAATGGTTTGGCAACTGGCGTTGACAAACATTGAGGCAGATACTTGTGTTTACCCAGTGCAGCCCACAGGAGTGCTGCTAAAAGCATGGGTGCTGATTGGTCAATGAAGGGTGGACGAGCTTCAGTACTGTGGGGTTGAGTCCCTCTAATGGAAGACAGATATTGCTCAATGTTCCCTGAGCTACTGCACCTGCGGACATTACAAAATCAGTTGCAGAACTCTTTGAGGTACACAGCAACCTCAGTTTTACCACCTACATAGAAAAAAAAACATTAAAGATTAGGTCAAGTTTGTTATGGGTAGAATTTGGGCCATGACCAAGTCAAACAAGCTGGAGGTTATGGAGGGAAAGGGGCAGCTGATCGCTAGAAACACCGTCCAATCTACAGACCTGAAGTTCCATAGCATGAATACAGCCATCCATAGATTGTCAATACAGCCGAGCAGCGAAGTATCATGGTCCATCTCCCATCAAACCTTGACCGCAGGGGCTGATTATGTGACCTGCATACTGATGACAAAAATCCTTTCATGGTGCGCAGGGAGGAGACATCACTGTTACACACACATGCATGATTAACTACAATACATACCTATTCAAATTCAGATTTAGCGCAAATACACAAAACCTGCACTAACAGGACAGAATGAGTCTTATTCTTATTCATGAAGCATGAAATGTGGAAAGAAATTAAGAAAAGAAAAGAAGTAAAAACCAGCGGTCATTAATACAGGTCTCTGAAAATGGCTTGCGCTATGGTGAACATGAACAACTAAAAGCTGTTCCTTAAAGCAGACGGGGGGAAAACAAGGTTAGGTAATCAGCCAGTGATTGCTGTAAGCGTGGTAGCACAGCTCACATATACTGTAGGTTCACTCGGCACAGGCAGCGGCAACTCCAGCAGTAGCACACAATTTCACTTAATTGAGTAGCTGCTCACACTTTATGTATTCAAACATGATTTTACCCTGTATTTACTCAACAATTGTCCACGCGCCTCAGGTTGCCTGGCTAGTCTGGCACTCCACCCCTGGTCGCTGCTAGACCACAAATACAAAAGAAGGAGAATGCGATTAGCTCATTCAAACAAGGTGCACAAATCAACTCACCTGGCGATGCTCCTGTCCCCACGCCTCTCTTACCCCTTTTTCCATGAGGTTGTTTCAGGATAAGTTCAGAGCCGGTTCCTTATTTGGAACTGATTCTTCACAGTGGAAGAAAGAACGGCTGGTGCCAGCGTGAAAACCAAAGCGGCTGCTGATCTAGAGACAAGAACCGGTAACGCATTCTCAGACACTTGACTAAAGGCAGTTAAACCCTAGCTTCTTAGCTCCCTACCAGCATCAGTACCTGTGAAAGCTGGCCACCAGACAACCAACCGCTTTCCAACTCAAACCTGTGTGTATGCTAGCAATCGGCTGGCTTGCCTCCTTTCAGGTCCATCTACCAAGCCAATTGGACTCCATATGCTAGTCTCTCCTTTATAAGTAGCCTTCCTGGCCAGAAAACCCATAGTCAAAATGAAGCGTAGCCACTGCTGATGCCAAGCTGTACTAATATCTGACTTATCTGTCTGTAGGTCTGGCTGAAACCTGCTTCTGTTTCCCAGTCAGCAGAGGTCTGAACAAAATTCAACAATCAGTGGTCCTGCCTGCACCTTCTTGGGTTCCCAGTCAATGAAGGTCCAACAGACACCAGTTTTTTATTTCTTGTTTGCGAGTCCTGGTTGAATTTACTCATGAATTTTCAAACAGGAGATCCACCCGACCCCTGTGTTTAACTCTGTTGTGAACTCTCGGTCAGGCTGGACCCACCAACATCTGCTCCACATTTCCAGTTGGAGATGGACCCACTTGTCTGTGCATGTGGTCTCCAGTCAGGGGTTGATCCTCAAACATCTGCTCCAGGTTTCCAGTCACAGGTGGATCCGCCAATGTTTGCTTACAGTCTCCACTGGCTCATTGCTAGACCTTGAAACCGCTCATCTTAAGACCAGATTCCATTGAACACTCTCTTTCGCCATTGGTCTCCAAAGGGTAATTTCCTTCCCTACCAGCCAACCGCTTGGCATCTGGACTGGATTCACATTTGAGGGTGTCCTCCAGACTTGGCCTGCCATAACGGTTGGCACCCCTGCTTAGCCTCCACGACTGGACCTGCCTTAACAGGTGGCTGCCTGCTTGGATCATGGACCGGGTCCACTGTTGCTACCAGTCTCCTTCCTGACCTGCAGTTGATGTTCCTGGCTTCCCTGTTTCTCAGCCTTAGGTTTTGCTTTTTAGACTGGCTTTTGGCTTGCCCTCCATTTCTGAACTGTTCAGTATTAGTATCAGATGAAACACAGGGAAAACAAGGAAAACAGATTATTATTTAAATGACAGTCACAGCCAAGTCACAACAAAAACATTTGAAGCCTTACTTATCTATATAAAAACATATATTAACAGGTTTTATAATTATATCCCTGAAAAGTCTGGGATATTGTGGAATCGTCATCATCCCATTGCCGCAGATCCTTCGTGTTAGTGCAAAAGCAGGCAACTTTTTGGCTCTTTCCCTTTTCAGGTTTTGCCATAGCAGATTGATTTGGCATAGGTTTTTATGTCAAATGCCCTTCCTGAAAAAGCCCTACCATTTATATGGGCTTGCTACCATCACTAGAAGTGGCTGGGTAGGCTGGTAGCAGTAGGGTCCACACTGGATTTGTACCATGCCCTCTTTTTACTGTGATTGGAACACCAGTGCTGTGAAAAAGAATTTCCCCTCAGGGACAATAAAAGTCAAAAGTCAAAGTCAAAGTGACCAGTCTCCTGCACCGAAGTCAGTGTTGTAACCCACCGTGTTATTCAACTGATCCTTCGAGTTAGCAGGATTAATTAAAAACTACTTCATGGATCATTTTCAAATTTTATACCCACATAGACCTTATGTTGAGGAAGAACTGGTGTGTTTCGGGGAAAGTTTGGTTGTACATTTCTGTGAGCAGAGGAAGCTTTATCCCCAAAATTGTCAGGCGATAATTTCTCAACCGTTGATCATATTTAGTCCAAACTTGGTGTACATAAAACAACTCGAGAAGATTTATCTGGTATATATTGTCTTTTATTGTAATAGTTTGTATATTACTCAGTAGGGGGAGCTTTTTCTTATTCAAAAAATGTGAACATAACTTCATATTTTATTTAAGGAGTTCAATCAGAGGGATAGTGGACTTTTCAGATATATAGCCTTACTGTCAGGGATGACAGCATAGGTCTACTTTTACACAACTTTCTCCTGATTAATAAATCCTTGAGCCAATTAAACATCCTCCTCCTTTCTCCTAACAATGTTTCACATCACTCTTATGGGCTAAGATGAGTTTTGAATAACCTTAATAGACCAAGAATTAGTCTTGGAAATTGTCATAATTCTACAAGCAACCCTTTATACTCTGAAACTTTATGGATATGGTCGTTGAACTCCCGGTCACTATTTCAGGAAATATGTTACATTATATTTTTTTACAGTGTACTAAGAAACAGAATGCAGTAGGCCAGTGAAGACGGTGAAGTAAATATTCAGAATATTCAGAACTGCACTTCAATTCAATATAACCTCATGTCCTATTCGAACCCCCAAAAAAAATTGCGTTAAAGAAAAAACAGCAAGTATTTTTTACATAAAGGTAGTCTCTCTGGTTACCATGGAGAGGATGGAAACGAGTAACTGGCCATCAGTTTCTCACTGTTGACATGCACTAATCCTGTGAAGCCAATTGAATGCATTTGGCCTCCGATGGCTGAGTGACCTAGCTTCAAAAACGTTGATATGGTCAACAGACTTAGTGGTGTTTGCTTTGCTGACACTGAGACTGCTCGCTCCAGTTAACACTGGTATCACCAGGAAATGTTAGAGTGAACAATTACTGATAAAACAGACAACAGCTCAGAGGTAAAATAAATATGGCAATAGTGCTTACCAGATTAAAAACAGCAGTCTTCAGGAAAGGAAGAATCTGCATATGTGTGCGGCCCACTGGAAACATGTCAAGACAAAAAGTAGACGCCAGTATTAACCATGACTTCTATCTAATTCTTTCAACTCTGTCACTTTTTTTTTTTTTTTATTGTTTAGGGGGTCGCCACAATGAATTGTTTCGTTCTGCATATACTGCATATTGATTTGTCATATGTTTTTACGTTGAATGCCCTTCCTGACACAACCAACACATTCATCCTTGGCTGGATAGGCTGGTAGCACTAAGGACTTTGCCTAAGGGTTTCTACCACGCAAAAATCTCTGTCAATGGTGTAACCCAATGAGCTATCAAGCAATCAAGCTGCCTATTAACCATTACTTAAGATGTTGAATTTAATGCAATGGCAATGGAATTTAATGCAAAGCATTATATTCATAATACTTTTTAAGAACAGTTTAGGGACTGATCCCTGAAGACATTACCCGTTCTTAGTGTGGCCTAATACTCTTTTCATTAGGTAGGATAGTGAATTATAATTTCCGGATACACTTATTGACGACTACTAGGGATTTCCTGTTTCTACGATAAGTCAACGTACAAACTGCATAGAGTACAGTACTTGCAGCTTTTTGGGTGTAAAAAATATGCACATATCTATATGTAAACATTGTTTAGGAAACTACACTAGTCAGTAGTTTAGTCAGAATTGGGTAAAAGTACAATCTCAAAGCAGTATTTAATATATTGTGCACTACATGACAATGAAAAATCTTTTTGATCCAGTGTTGCTCTTTTGTGCTCAGTCAGTCTTTATTCCTTTTCCTTTGTCAGGCAATCAAGTCAAAAAATGAATTCTACTCCAAGTAAGCTAAAACATAGTTTAGTGTCAAACTGGCTGAGGTGCATTAGACATATGAGAGATTTTCGACCCTATTTAAATATTTGGTTTTGTATCTTAAGTCTGTGTTCTCATTGTTTCATCCTTTTTAACACCTTTAGGAAATAAATGCTAGGCGAATATTACCAGACATGCACAGGAATAAAACAGATACATAACATTGAATAGATGAATTCAGTATTCAAAGCTATTTTGTCTTAATGACTTTGTCATTTAGTTAGAGAAAAGGGTTTTTGTTTTTTTCAAATGAACGATGATTATTATAATAATAATTATCTCATTAATCCTTAAAAATTTTGAGAATTCCGAAGAACAGGGCTTTATTTTTCCCTATTAATTACTTAATTACCTTGTTTATATGAAAAAACAGGGCAAAAGAAATTTTTAGGAGGAGGCAATATGCTTCCCTAATCTAAAAACAGGGCTTTTTTTTTCCAAATTGAAGTCTTGTAATCTTGTTAAAATAATGCATTAATTATCTCGTTAAATCAGAGAAACAGGACTGTTTTTACCGAAGTAACATCTTTTTCATTTTTTTCTTCTTCTGGTGAATCTAAGAACAGGTCTGTTTTTCAGAATTCACAGTCCAACGCATATTGAAGGTATGGGGAGAAGAATGGCTGGTCTAAAGAGACGTGCAAAACTCAACCACAACAATACATTGCTCACGTTGTTCAAACATTAGTTTGAACTCATTTAGTTTACTGTTCAATGGTGTGTTCAAATGCATCTAATAAAGATTTGGAAAAATTGAACCTGAACAGAGCTACACAAATGGGCAGAATAGTCATCTTGCGACTTTGTTTTACTAGAAATATTTTAGTCCTGTGGCAACAACTTTCATACACTATAAACAGCCACAACTTTGGCACTTTACACACTGTCTGTTAAACTAAAGCATTGCAGCGAACTGTTCTGTACAGAGGTATGAGAATATGGTATGGTTTGCCACCGGATATTTCATTTTTCAGCTACTTTTCCCTTCAATTTAACAGCTGATAGAGTATCAGCTGTTTTCTAGTGGCGATGTTATCATTTTGAGTTTGTTTCACTATTAAGATACTACGTCATAGTTGTTATCATTACCTGCAATTTAATTGCTGATTCGATGCTGATGTTTTTAACTGGTTAGGAGTTTGACGGGTTTTTTTCTATTCTTCATGTGCCTTGGATTTTCATTACACTATAACTCTTGTTTGTTTTCCTTTTGATGTAATATGTGCTCGTGTGAACCCCAGAAAGAATATTTGCTACATTTCTAATGACTAACCGGGAACCATATTAATGAAAAAATGTAAATAAACAAAAAACTGGGAATTCAGAAAATGTTTTAATTTTAATTTTACAGGTGAATGGAATAGCTTCTATCAAACGCTAGGGGACGTGAATGTACAGGCTCTAGGACCCAGCAGCGCAGCGTCGGTCCTGGCAGACAGAGCACTGTTGTTATCGGAAGGATTTTCCTCCGCGCGTTGTAAAAACCTAATATAAGATAACACACACTTTATTACATTACCGCCGTACAATGTTCTTCTGTCGGTAGTTATATTGTGACGAGTTCAGCTTTCTCTATCCCCCCCTGATGGAGCACATACGACTACCAAAGGTAACCATGGCTCTGATTGGAGTGATTACCCTTCCCAATGTGACGTGCCGTTGTGTCCGCTCAGGACAACGATGAAGATTAAATCATTATCATTAAAAAAACATGCAAGCTTAACTTAATGGGCGTATGCCACGTTGGCCGCGTAGGCAGCTGCCAGGGTTGTGCTGCTGCTGCGGGTGTGTGGTTATCAGTGCGTTTAACACATGACGAGGATCTGACCGTGGAACCTATCCTCCTTTTCCTTCTCCAGGTGGAGAATGTCAGGCTGTTGGAGAGGCTGTCCCCAAGGAAAAGTAGGGTGGGCAACCTTTACCTCACAGCCACACACATCATCTTTGTTGATAACAAGGCTGGAGTGCGCAATGAGACATGGGTAGGCATGAGTAAACAGTTTAAGCACAGATGTTTCATGGTAAGACTTCACAAGGCCTGACTTCCGGGGCCAGCCACCAGTGCAGCACCATTATTGTTGGCATCATTTACTGTGTTTCCAGGATCCAGTCACCGTTGTCATCCTATAAGTCTGCTTTATAAAAACACAATAAAATATCTTCATTTGAATTTTGTTTATCTCATCAGGTGCTTCACAGTTTGGTGTGCAGTGTGGAGAAACAGTCTCCCTCAGGCTCAGGATGTCCTCTAGTTATTCACTGTAAGAACTTCCAGGTTCTTCAATTTGTCCTACCTCGGGAGCAGGACTGCCATGATGTACACCTGTCCCTACAGCGTCTGTGCCAGCCAGGTAATCTGTATTTTCATGTAAACAAAGGACGAGCTCGTGTTATTCCTGCTCAGATTTATAAAATAAAGTCAGAGAACTGGTTTTCCAGAATTTGAATATTATTGTCAGCCTTTTATCACCTTCCCTGTGCTGATTTTGATGTAGAAAGGTATAATAATATCCTGCCTATATTATAATCTTTGTTAATGAATTTTAAGGGATTCTTTTTTTTTTAAATTAGATTTAAAAGAATGGGTTTTATAATTTTACACAAGATTTTCTTTTGATAAATGAAAAATATTTTATGCCTTGTAGAGAGTTACGAGGAGCTCTATTGCTTCTCCTATAAGCCTAATGTCGAACAGGAGGAGAGGCAACAGGAATGGGACTTCTTGGACCTCATGGCTGATTACAGGAGAATGGGACTCCCTAACTCCCTGTGGAAACTCTCCCCCATCAACCAACACCACAAAGTCAGTGAGCTGACACCTGTGACTGCTGGTGTTTTTTTTCATCCTGTTATGAAACTTGCTCAGATTTTTGTTTTGTTGTTTAAAGGTAATTGACACGTACCCCTCTGACCTGTTCGTACCTGAGTCTGCCAAACCAGCAGTCATCATGGGGAGCTCCAAGTTCAGAAGTAGAGGCAGATTTCCTACTCTTTCGTACTACTGCAAGAAAAATCATGTATGTAGAGTTAATTTTCAGTGTGTTCATAGGACCACTCATTAGTTGATTTACAGGGCATGCAGCTTTGGTTGGTTTGATTTGATGCAACCCAGGTATTACTGGTGTCAGTAGAACTTGCTTTTGTGAATCACTTGTGCATGTGTCCTAGTCATGTATCATTTGTTTCACGTGGTCTATGAGATCTGGGGCAATCAGCTGTGGTTCCATTCTGTTTGTGATGATGCCAGAGTCTTTAGATCAGGCTTTTGGGACACACGGGTTACCCTGGCTACAGCGGACTGATTCCCCCACCTGAAGTCTTCTGAAAATCCATTCAGTTGTTACATGGCTTGCATTTGGAATGGCTGATGTTAGACCATGCCCAGTCAACCAAGAGACCCTCACTTTTTTAGCCCTTTCCCCACATGCATATTACACATGTGTACAGATATTTCACAGACAAGTATACAGATATTTCTTACTTGCTTAGCACATATTGATCTACACAGGACTTGCAGATGCACAGCTGTCTCTCCATCTATTCCATGAAGGCTATCGTTCAAGTTGTGCTGAGTTTAGAATTTGAGGTCAACGTTCTCTCCATGAGTTTACCATTCAGTTTAAATCATACTGCACTTTGTTATGGACA
The DNA here is from genome assembly GCA_009660295.1 of Lophius piscatorius. NCBI lineage: Eukaryota > Metazoa > Chordata > Actinopteri > Lophiiformes > Lophiidae > Lophius > Lophius piscatorius. The sequence goes on from VRLP01004648.1 coordinate 25,261, forward strand.
TGAGAAATTAAAAAGCGGCATGCGCTGTTCTCTACTGCGCTCCATGCAGCTACTAGAGAGAGATGGGTAGCCTTCATGAAACAACAGAGAAGCGGTAAAATAGAAATTATATAAGTTAAGTGACCCGAAGAAGGTGTTTAGGAGTGATAGGAACTGCCACTCCTGTTTCTGCCTATTTCTGTGCTACTTGATGTTTGCTCTCTGGCCTCTCAGCCCAGGACGCTAACTCCCTTAGCTTAGTTCTGGCTAAGCTATGTGAGTTAACAAACCGATCAACCCTCAAACAGAGAGCAGGCACTTTATTTTTAACAGGCAGGATAAATAGACGGCCTTACTACTGTGTGGCGCCAAGTGACACAAAAAATATAATTCTAACAGGAAGAAGGTCCTCCAGCATACAGCTGTGGTGAAGCACATAACAAACCACAACTCTCATCACATATACATATTACCCATAAGGCCACCTTCTTAAAGGGCCAGTAACAGCAAATTGCACCTCGACCCACCACCTTCACTGCAGCTTATGTCACCAATTAAAATGCTGCAGAATCGTTCTTCAGACATGAGAAATGAGATCACCATCTTTTATGATTCATTTTCCTGCCCCAATTCTCTGTGTGGAAAATGTAGCAACTTAGCTAGTACAGGTGCTGCATCCTACTAAGGAATAGGCAAATTAAACAGGATGGACAGAATAATCATTGGACCTGGCTTCCCTCTGGACAGTTGCAGACATATTCAGCTGGAGTGGTGCTTTTTCACTCATTGTTAGGTAGTCAGTGACCAAGATACGGAGAGGACAGGCATGCATCTACAGCACAGAAAAATGAAGTATACTGACTGTGTGTCGTTAAAATTACACCTATATCTGAAAAAAAAAACACGGGCAGCTTGGCTTCCCATCGCATCCAGGAAAGAGTGCCTTGGCAAACTGTAGGGCACAATTATTTATGTTTGTGAAGATCAAGATTACAAACAGATGGCAAGTCTTTCTTCCTTTTCTTTTTTCGGTGTTAGAAAAAGCTTGATACTTCACTACCTTTAGATATTTATCCAGTCGGAGTGAAAGGGTGGACACTGGCGAATCTTCACTATGAATTGTAAATAGACATTTTGTCAGGTTTAAAAAGTTCCCATAAATAGATGCCGATTCTGTCATCATATCAGGATATTAATCATTCCCATTTTCTATATCCGATTTGAGTACAAGCCTGAACATCCATTATACATACTGTTAATCCTCGAATGGATAGTCTGGAGTGCTTTATGTGTTTGAGGTCAGTTTCCCAGGGTCGTGGTTGTAGTGTGTGCTTCTGCGTGTGTGCGTGTAGTTCAGACCGTAAAAAGAGTCTTTGCGCTGGCCCCAGAATAAGAGGGGAGAGTCACACAAAAGACCCTGGCCTGTTCCCCTGTGGCTACTAACTGGACAAATGAAAAATCCTGTTGTTATTAAATTAAAGAAAGGAATGGGAAAGTCATTTGATTTTTTTATTCAATCTCCTTCCCATGTTTTTTTGTTTTTTTTAATTAATCTAATCCTCACCCTAAATGTCAAGATAAGTAAACATCTTTGTATGAATCCGTAGTTTCTCTTACCTCCCGCCCAGGCTGCCATCTGCCGTAGCAGCCAACCCCTGTCAGGTTTCAGCGCTCGCTGCCTAGAGGATGAACAGATGCTGGAGGCCATTTTGAGGTCCAATCCCCGCAGCGAGGTTATGTATGTGGTTGACACCAGACCTAAGGTGAGTCCTTTATGCGTGGAGAACTGCAGAGGCCTGCAAAAACACGTTTCTTGTTGTGCTATTCTGTATGTTCAGGTGGCTTTTATTTTCCATCCTGCGTTTTGCCAGCTGCATGTTCCCACAACAAAAGCCCGGATATCCTGCCTATGCATTAGTTGAACAATGATCAATATTATATCACACATTTGTGTTATACACTGTTCTTGGAATAGTATGTTCATCGTATGTTCTGACTGTCATTCTGTGTCTGTCTAGCTAAATGCAATCGCAAACAGGGCGGTGGGTAAAGGTTACGAAAACGAAGACAACTACTCCAACATCAAATTCCAGTTCATCGGCATCGAGAACATCCACGTCGTGAGAAACAGCCAGCAAAAGCTGCTAGAAGGTGATTATTATCTTTTCTGTTAGTCCTCTCACTCATTTTTCTTTTTCAACAGTGTCTAAATATGCTTTTTACAGTCTAACACCCTATATGTGATTACAATTTAACATAGAACCTATATCTAAAATAAGAAAGAAAAATAAATAATACAATGAGTTATTAAATAAGTAAACATATGATAAGGTGAAATGTATTCACATACTAAACATAGCCACCTAATCACCTGCACATATAGACACACACAAATAAAGGCTTCATAAAATCATAGGTTGAGGATCTCTTTTGAATAAAATAGACTTTTGAGTTTACAATGTTATACATATTAGTGTTACTTCTCGTCCGCAAGAGCTGTATCTGCTAGTCCTCCACATCACTAAAAGCAGAGCAGGACCCCATGCTACCCCTGCGGCTTTCATATGCACCCACGTAGACCGGATTGAGATTCAATCAGGCTTCAAATGAGCCCACTGGAGAATTTCTGGTTATTGTGCAGGGGTGCTCTTAGAAAGACTTTGAATCCATCTGGATTTTATTTCTGAGCTATTTTGGTTTCCCGGAGTGGATCGTCCAGGACCGTATCCCCCCAAAGAGAGATGGAGGGCGTGAGAATGACATGATTTCAAGTCTGAAAAGTTATAGCTGTACTTAGTTGTGATAACTTTTTGCCCCCTGGCAGCACGACTGAAGTTTTCACATGCCGGGGAGAGGGCCTGTCCTTCAGAGCACAGCCTGACTCTTTCAATGAGATTGCACACTGCAATAAGATTTTGAGGACCCCTCGCTTGGCAGGATTAGCTCAAATATTTCCCCTGGGTGGGAGTCTGCTCTGCTAAGTGTTGTAGTTTAGAATGAACTCCTTCACCTCCTCGCCATCAGTGACTACAGAGCGCTCTTACAGGTCAGCACACTGTGTTAGTAGTATAAGCATAAACAATTTGTCACCTCTGTCAACACTTCAATGATGTAATAGTGTGCCTGAACCGTATATGTTAATCTGCTAAATTGTCCCAAGTAAATTATATTTCATCTCGGGTTGAAAAAATGTATGTCACTGCGACCCTCTAAATATTTATATATAACCCTGAAGATTGAGGAAATATAAATCTTTTTCAGCTCTACAAGATAAACATCATACTGAAAGCCTTATGTAATGTAATTTATAGCATGACTCACCTGCATGAGACTTTGTTTTAGATTCATATTTTGAAATGCACACTAACAAGGTCGCTGACTCCCACCATGCTACGCCCTTTAGGACTTTAAAAACGTAACGGCTCTTTTAGACGTATGCTAGCAGTTTCTCAACGGACATCCTGACATCTGGATGTGGAACATGTATGTTTGTCGTGATCTTTGTATTAGTGACTAATTAACACCAATATACAACTAAGGCCAACAGGAAAGACATTTCTGTTGGTATTTGTTTATTAAAAAGTGTCAAAAATGTTCACCAGACGATGTCGCTAGATGAAAATTTATTGGATCAATGATTAAAATGTCTTGGTGCAGCGCACTAATGTCTTCTGGTAAAATCATGGCAGTCCATTAAGTTATTTAAAATAATAGTAATAAACTTCATAAGTATAAGTACGGTTACAAAGTGCTTAAGAGAACAAGAAAAAACAGAATTACACAGTCAGTATTAACAAAGTTAAACAACACAGGCAGGGAATTCCACTGCTATAGAAAACACCCGGTCCCCTTTTTTAGTGGGTCGGGCTGAGGCAACAGTTCGATGGATCCTGCCTGAGCAGTGCAAACCGCGGCTGGGCTCGTATATCGCAAGTGAATCTATGATATGTTAAAGCATTTTACTCAAAAGCACCATTGAACCGCATGGTGGCGTTAGAGGAAATCAGGTAGTCGTGAGAATTCATCATCCATTTATCTGTTTGCGCCAATCAATGGCGCTAAGGAATTTCAGGGATCACCAAAGAATTTATCTAGAGGACGTGAATTCTCGTTCAAAAAATATTGTGCTGTAAATTTCAACAGTTGATCTGCTGTTTCAGTGTTGGACAGAAGGACCATGCCATACCTACCTTGCTAACATTACAACAAACCTTTACCTGATTCCAAACAAATCATTGCGTAAGTAGCTAACGGAAAAGAAAGCAAGCAACTGTGACCCATATTTCCCCACTGTGCTTGGTGCTGGTAGTGATGTGAAATGTGACAGTAAATAAAGTCCAATGATTGTGAATGCTCTGTACTTCCTGCCCGTGACGCAGCTGTGTTGTGATTGCAGTGTGCGAGCTGCGTTCCCCCACCATGTCCAACTTCCTGGAAGTTCTGGAGGGCTCAGGATGGCTGAAGCACATCAAAGCTATTTTGGATGCAGGCATCTTCATTGCTAAGGTCAGTCTGGAGGTTAATCCCCGCTGTCTGCTTCACCACTGCACTCAATATTAGCTTAGGTGTGTATGTGCACGTGTGTGTGTGTTTTACCCTGTTTGAGTGATACAAATATTGTCTGATATACGCTCAGTTGGCAGAGTTGCTGTACACTAAGCCAAAAGTAATACAGTCTGAGACGTCAGTCCTGCAATAAATCCTCTTTGGCCTTCCGCCTAGATATACTGTAAATAATAAAGAAACCCCTGTCAGTGTACGACACTACAATTCAACCCAATCACAATATCAGTCAAAAAATTAAGTTCTTAACAACCCTGTATACAAAAAGAAGACATTTGGCTCCAAACGTTATGCTTCTTATTACTTTCTCACACCAGAAAATCACCAAAGGTTGCGTGAGCAAAGGTTTAGGGTACCGCCGTTATTCTGTTCAGTTCACTGGACAGAGGCATGATCAGTACGCAGCTTAACAGGACATAGTTTTGCAGAATATCAGAACTAAAACACTTTTGTAATTAAATAGGTAAGTACCACACCACTGCGTGACTTCTCAAACCAGATAAAAACTGTAAGTAAAAAGTAAAATAAGACAATTTCCCGTAATTACACCAGTAGGAACAACAGCTTTATAAAGAAAGATTCTAGCACACTTTTAACGGAGCTTTTTTCATTCTTCAGTCATGCATATTTGGACCCATCGTAGAATTTGATACAAACAGGTGAAATCACACCACCTTTCCTCATTTATCTTAGTTCAGTTGGATCAGTGAATATCTGATTAATTATAAAGCTCAGTTAATTCAGGCTGTGTGTCAAACCTGTAGGCCCGATGTGAGGTGGACAGGCAGGGATGCTTCTTTTATGCCGCAACAACCTCATGGGAACTGATGTAATTCATCACAAGCTCTTTGATTTTGCTAATACTTGCGGCTCAGGTGATGAATGTTATGATGCTCTCTACTGCATAAATCATCTCTAATTCAAGACAGTATGTTTTAAATTATTCATGAAATTATTCATGTCAATAATATGGTTACATGCATTCCTTCACACTTTTTAAAAAATTGAATTCCTTCAGTTTATTTTCATCTCAAATAATTAGTCTAGACATGCATGGATATAAACCGAAGGAGAGCCTTGGCACCTTAGATTAGGCTAGTTTGATATTTATTTCCTTTTTTTCCTTTTTTTTCTCATGAAATAAAAGGAAAAAAATGTATGGTTGGTTTAGAGATGGTGGCTCTGACTACTGACCAAAAGACAGGAGACAGAGCTGGAGGTGGCAAAGTCCAAGATGTTCAGATGTTCTCTGGGAGTGACGAGGACGTAAAGGATTAGAAAGGAGCACATCAGAGGCCCAGGTTAGACGTTTTGGTGATAAAGTGAGGCCGAGAGGCCGGATTGAGATGGTTTGGACACGTGAAAAGGAGGGATAGTGGATATATTGGTAGGAGGCTGCTGGAAATGAAGCTGTCACGGCAGGAGAAAGAGGACAGTGGTGAGAGAGGACATATGGTTGGTTACTGTGAAAGAGGAAGATGCAGCGGACAGGGCAAGATGGAAACAGATGATCTGCTGTGTAGAACCCTAAAGGAAGCAGCAGAAAGAAGAGGATGTGTGTGCCATCCGAATTGCTTCTTACATTTAACAACAATTGAACTGTGAACAATGCAAAGTAATACATATTATTAAATTTGCTAACCATTTTTTTAAATGTCTCATTTAAATAAATGATATCATGCTTCACTCCTGCTTTCTTCCTACATCTGTCCTTTTTCTTATCATTGTAATAAATAACTGTCAAATATCAGGGTGAATTATCACAGTTAGCAATAATCATGTGTATGTGTGTGTGTGTGTGTGTGTGTGTGTGTGTGTGTGTGTGTGTGTAGGCTGTTGCAGAGGAGGGCGTCAGCGTTCTGGTTCACTGCTCAGATGGTTGGGACCGTACTTCCCAGGTGTGTTCAATGGCCTCGGTGCTTCTGGATCCTTACTACAGGACCCTCAGGGGGCTCATGGTACGTACATCAGTTAAGTAGCACTTTGTCACCTGCACCTCTGGTACACAGTTATACAGTATGTTATAACCCCATATTGCATTATGGGATATAGCCACTGTTATAACCACTTGTTCCTTTCTTGTATTTGTCCCAACGGGGTTTATGTGGCTTGTGTCTTTGGTCAGAAAGATTTTGCAAACTAACTAGGAGTCCAGAGGGAAACCGTATTAGAAAATTAATTTAATGGAAAAGTTTCTTTGGTGGAATGCCCAAGCAAAAAAAAAAGAAGAAATTAGTGACCACATGCAGTAGGAGAAGAAGTTCATTCTTTGTTTTCTGTTCACTATGTCTGAATATGGATTCAAGAACATGTAACCCGAATAGAAACTCTCATCCTCGATGTTTTTCTAGCACATTCATATTTTTTTCCTGCATTTAGGTACTTATTGAAAAAGACTGGATCTCATTTGGACACAAGTTCGCCCACAGGTTCAACTCTAAAATCTCACATTCATAGCATGCATGATTTAAGAGTTTGGATCTGACTGTCCTTACCTGTTCTCCAGATGTAACCACCTGGTTGGAGACCCTAAAGAGTTATCCCCCGTAGTCGACCAGTTTCTGGAATGCGTGTGGCAGCTAATGGAGCAGTTCCCCTGTGCCTTTGAGTTCAACGAGAGGTTCCTTATCACCATTCACAGCCACATCTACTCCTGCCAGTATGGCAACTTTATTGGCAACAATCAGCTGGAGAGGATCGAGTTAGGGTGAGATTTGCACCTGCAGTCACCATCACTTTCTTTTCACCACACCATTTGGTCAGAGCCTCTCCTCTGAGAGAGGACCCACTACGGCCACTGATATATTATCATCGGGCTCATACAACTCCAGAACACTATGTGCTAAAAACAACTTTCTAATCAATTTTAATTTATCATTCTCCTTTTCATTATGTCCTGTTTGCTACTTGACAATAATACAGGTTGCGCGATAAGACTCACTCCTTGTGGAGTTATCTTTGGGAAAGTAAGGCAGACTACATCAACCCTTTGTACCGACCTGGCCTCAGCCAAACACAAGGACTCCTCCAACCTTCTACTGCCCCCTATTGTTTCAAGTGGGTTCTACACACAACTTCAGCATACTCATGTGATCCGTCTCACTTGTGTGTAAAAAGTACAAGTTATTATTCTGTTCTACAGTTAATCTGTAAAAAGGGTAATGAAAAAGGATGGAATGAGAGTAAGAGTTGGTGAAGGGTTAATTTCAGAATTTGAAATCTCTTGCATCGCGTAGGTTTTGGAGAGGACTGTATAACCGTTTTGACCGAGGGATGCATCCTCGCCAGTCTGTAGTGGATTATCTGAGTGCCATCCAAGAGGAGACGCAGCAGCTGGAGGAGCAGCTGGCTTTACACAAACAGGTAGTACAGAGATCTGATTTTCATGTCGTATGAGAAAACAAAATCAAAAACAAAACTGTAAAAGATAATCATTGCCACAGAAAATTGCTCAACTGGAAAGGGACTGTCGGAGATTTACTCAGAAAGCAGCCACCATTGATAAGAGCCCCACAGCGTGGGCTTGCAGTAATGACCTTGGGCTGGCCAACACTCCTCAGGACTACACCAGGGGCTTCATCGCCGGCAGCCCCTGTAAGCCCAAAGCACCAGATGGCAGCCTGATCCTCCTCTCTAAGGAATTGAACCCATCATCTGAAGCCAGCCTCTCAAATGGCAGCGACCAGGAGTCCGGCGTTGCTGACCTGAGCTGTCGCTCACCCCTCAGTGAGGACAGCCCCAGGGATGCAGACTCTGACGAGGCTGCCTACTCAGCTGCCTGAGAAAATGTTGCAACCACTTAGAGGTCCACAGGGCCATGGAACAAATCTCCATAATAAGTATCTCAACTATTTGCTTACTATTGCGAATACACAAATGCACTTTAGTTTGTACGTAGAGGTGTAGGCATATACTAGTTAATAGTAGTTTAGTGTAGCAGACTGCATTTCATTTTTGATGCAGATAAGATAAATAAAAATGGCTGACTATGAGATATTACTATTAAAAAGTGTTCAAAAAGTCCAAGATTGGTCAACAATGTTCCGAGCTGCAGTATCCAGTTGAATAATGGAGAAAGAGAAGCCTTATATTAGCAAAATAGAGTTTGTGCTCATTCTAAATTATCTACGTTTTCTTTTGGGTAAGCCTTGGATCCAAAGCAACTGGACTTCTTGTTTAAAGTTGGAGACGTTTCAGCTCTCATCCCAGAGGCTTCCTCAGTTCTAGGGGGACTCAGTTACTGTCCCTAATGACCACCCAGACTAGAAATGCATGGTTAACTCGTCTTCAAGTTTAAACAGAAGGTCAGTTGCCTCGGATTCAGCTTTCAAAGATTGGCAAAAAAAAGGTAAACAATAATTCATCACACATAAAAACAGTGTGTTTCAACTTATCAAATGAATCTTAAACCAAATTGTTTGAGCTTTTTAATATCGTCTTTCATTTAGTTTTGTTCATGGGAGGTATGACTTTAACAATAATGAAAAAGCAGTGTGTAGCAACGATTAAAATAAAACTATCTTTTAAAGTTTTTTATTCCTTTTAATGACAGCAAACAGCAGAAATTTAATAAAAGCAGATCCAGATAAAAGCTTGTATATGTACATGTATGTGGCAAATGTATGCAGGATATACTGTATGCTGTTGAGGTGCGTTGCAGATAAAAGATTGAGATTGTCTCATCTTTCTAGCAGCGTCTGCAAATATTCACTCCTTTAGTCTCCTCCCATTGAGTGTGAGGTACCTCAAACCACCTTGCACCTTATGTCCACTGCTTCTCATTGACAGTTTGCATTGAAAATCTGTCTGGTCTGAAGCAGCAACAATAACCCTGTTCCACCCAAAATCGTATTAACATGACTAAATAGAAGTTCTGAAGTCCAGAGGATGTGTGATGCCCGGTGTGACCATTACAGCATCAATACAGCAACCGGTGGTTGTGGTGGTATTATTTAATATCAAATCATTTTTCCAACACCATAAGGTTGTGACTTCTGAATAAGATTCCGTTTCATCACCACCCCTGCAGCGATATGACCAACATTCCTACCAAAGAGAATCGACTGATATAAATAATGCAGAGAGTAAACAATCTATTAAGACTGAACCAGCAGACTGGAGCCAAGGAACATGAATGCAATGCGGCGTTAGGCAGCAGATTGCAGACTGACAACGCTAGTATTTGTGCCAACTTGAACTTAAACTAGCATAAAGAACTTAGCTCACCTTAGGTGTACTCCAATTAAACTGGAAATGAGCAAAGCAGATATGATCAAGCATGTTTTTTTTACTATGGCCTATTTTTTTTTGTTAATTGTAAACTTTCTTGGATGTGTGTTTTAATGTGTATCAGAAGATATCAAATTGAATTCTCCTATTGCATAAAGGAGCTTTATATTGTTTTTGATTTGTACTGGTGGAATAAAAAAAGAAAATCCAAATGTTTGGTCCTGCTTTCCTTTAGAATACATAAATAAATATATGAATTCATTCATATTGCTCTAGGTATTCTTGATAGAGTGCAAATACACACAGTCACTCAGGAGTCATTTATTTGCCAAAACAGAAAATGCACCCGGATCTGTACCCTAGGTTTAGAGGATGGCAATAACTCATGACATTAACGGAGAAATCTGATTGAATTTGTCCTAAAACTATTACTGACAACTTAAACAATTAAAAAATACTCTGTAGCCGGTTATCCCCTTCGCCTCACGCTTCAGCATCTCTGTTGGGCCAACTGTACCCCCAGCTCCAACCCCGAAAGAACATGGAAGGAATCAAAGGAACAGAGATACCAATAGCCACATTACGACGTCACTACTCCTTATTTTTTCATTTTATTTTAAATGCTGAGAAGCACGTAACGTCACCTATTGTTTATCACCTCTACGATTTGCCAATAACTACCTTTTGGTCAAATTTCATACAAATTTCACGCTGTCCTGTAGTCTCTTTTCACAATCTTGTTCACAAACAAACATAATTCTCCTTCCTTGGCAAAGCTTTGTAGGAGCATTTCTACATTCCAGGGAATGTTGTAATTTTGCCAAGACTGTATGGCATGGGTTTGATGTGTCATGTCAAAAACTACGCTGTATAACAACACTATAATTATAAATATAATGACTGTTAGGTTACTATATAAAATGACAGTGACGAGAGAGGTGGAGCAGGGTTATACCTGTAGGGAAGGACCCGCACCTACATTTTGTTCTCTACTGCAAATATTTTAATTGCGAAGTCTTTTGAGTGGATAATAATATGTTGTTCACCAGAGTTGTTGCCTCTCCCCTAACTGGCTCTCCCACAGTTAGATTCGACTGTCATCCTCTACCCGCTTAACCCGCTCTTAATGATCTCTTCATTGCTGCAGCTGATCATCTCCCCCAGCAGCATCAGTCCTGTATCTGATCACTCTGCCCAGCCTGTTCTGTCCCACATAAGATAAGATAAGATAAGGTAAGGTAAGGTAAGGTAAGATAAGATAAGATAAGATAAGGTAAGGTAAAATAAGATAAGGTAAGGTAAGATAAGATAAGCCTTTATTAGTCCCACGGCGGGGAAAATGCAGACTTACAGCAGCAAAGAGCACACAGGGCAATATAAGCGAATAAAATACAAATCCTAAAGATAAATATTACATTATACTAGAGATATTACACTATATTATAAATATTACACTTAAAATCAAACCGTAAAAACGGGGAGAGCTGATCATATTTGAACCACCATGTTGTTTATCGCCATTTGTTGCCTGAAATTGTTTTGAAAACAACCAACACCATATGGAGGTTTCAGTATTAAAGTGCAGGTTCTGCTTGTTGTAGGTGGTTGTAGGTTTATTAGGGTTTTTTTAGGGCACATATAAGTTAGAATATGAAAAAGTAAACAGTAGGACTATCCTGACTAGCTTCTCACCAAACAGCTTTACCGAACATTCATTTTGTATTTTTAAAAATAATGTAAAACATGAACCTTTTAATGTCCTGCTCAACAGTTTGGTTGATTGGTTCTAAGTCACAATTTTTTATTGTAAAATGCCCCTTGGCTGAACCTGTTTATACGACCCATTGGCAGCAGGTGAGTGCTAAACAATAAGAGCCAAGGATAGAGCCATGAGGGACACCATATGTCAAAGGAGAAAGTCCTATTTGATAAGTAAGGATTTCTTTTTGCTTATTAATCTATTACATTATGTAACTTGATACAACCATAACCAGTCTAATGAAGGTACAATCGTTTTATAAAACATGCTTTGCTAAAAGGTTGAGCTAACCTAATAAAAATTGACAATTTTCCATCGTATACAATATTACTCCATGACATAACTTTGATTATGTCATGAGTTTCTTATTGTTTCGAAGCCTACATGATCATTTTAAGGTTACTTTAAAGTGCCTAAGATACAAAATTAACAAATACCCCAAAGTAATAAAATATACAATATGATTTTTCAGTCTAGGCCAGCAAATACTGTTAAACCAATTCATGACTGTAACATATCCTCCATTCTTTTAGTTGACCTAAAGTAGGTATACCTATTATTAATATATCTCCTTAGTCTCCTTAATTTCATCTTTCAACGGAAAACCTAAAAAGAAATCTATGTGCAATGACGGGTGCAGATAGATGCATAGTCCACCAGAAATGCTCCGGACAAGATGAGCTCATCTCAGAGTAAACTAAATAGAAAAATAACGTTTCCATGGCATCCGCTCAAAGAAATGTATTAAATTCAAAATACAAAGGCATGTGACTTTCACCTAGATATTCTAAAGTATGTTTATATTTTAATTTATGAGGGATTCTATTAAGGGGGTTGAATCATTTTGAGACTTCAGAGTGAATTGCAGTTAAGGTATTTAGAAAAACAAATCATTGGTAAATCATTAAGATGGTCAGACTTCCCCTCTGCTGCTAGCATTGATACTATGTGGCTGTATTTCTAGTATACTTCAAAAAGTGGAGTGCAGAAATTTCCGTGGTAAATATTATCTGGTTTAATTTTCAACCCGGAAATGTGTTATTTGAACAAATCCTGATTCAAATGGTGTTCATTGTTTGAGTTTTTTGTCAGAGCTGATCTCATGTCAGGCGTTATTCCGACTCTACAGAAATGTTACAATCAAAAAAAAAATATATATATATATAGATATATATATCTATATATATATATATAAAATATAATTTCCATGCATTTGGATTCCAAAATCTTAATTTAAACAAACTAATAAACTTAATGTGAACCAGATGAAAAGTTTTATGTAATTAACGTAATAGTAACAAAAATACATTTCCCCCTCAAGGTTAAGTCATTTCCTGAAAATGATATATAAAAATATACAAATATACAAAACACTACCTCAGCAGCTTAACTAATGAGTGTTTTGTAAATTAGCAAGAATAATTTGATGGTTTTATCTTTTTCTTTGTTCTCCGCGTTGTTCTTCTTGCATTCTGTTGAAGAAGGGGGGTGTCACATACATCGTTCTTCAAGGCTGCTTATAGTGCGTTTATTGAGGTGCAGATAAGCGTCTACCTCAGGATGAAGTCCTCTCTTTGGCAGAGACAGGAACTGTTGCACCTTCACGGTACCTTGGTTTCATATTAACATCTTTAAGTAAGCATTTTGCTTCTCACTCCGATGTTAAAGGGCTGATTCTTCCTGTAAACGTGCTGCACTTTATGAATTAAATTAACATTTTCTAGCCAAGAGATGGATATATTTGATCTCAGATGCCATGTGACCTCTCCGTAAGTTTGTGAGACAATATCAAATGTCTACCTTGGTTTGAGCATTCTCTGTTGGCACATGTAGTTGCCCGGGACTTACATTGGTACAAGCATCGCTGTGTCCAACGTAACACGAGTCTGTAAGTCAGCACTGGTGTAAAACTCAATGTAGGGTGATTTTACAGTATAATCAGAGGTGGCAGAAGTACACACATTCTTTACTCGACTTTTTTTTGATATTATTCTTTTTGCTGTTGAATTTCTGTTCACATGTGGTCTTTAGGTAGAAATATCCAAGTGTGAGGTGAAGCCCAGGCGCTAAAGAGAAACAGCAAAGTCATAACAGTGTTATTTACACAGGTTCACTCCCTGGAACTTGTTTCCAAATGTTGGCTTTCAGGCTGCCTAAATTCTGCAACAAAAGGTTTTGGTTTTAAATGCAAAAACTGCTGTCAGTGACAACAACTTTCTCTTCCTCCCCTTTTGCAGGGTATAAATTCCAAACAAAATATGACACCTAGAACAAAAAGTATGTATCATATTTGCCCAGAAGCAATAATAGGAGTTTCCTACTATTCCTAAGGTGTGTTTATCTGCAGTTTAAGAGACAGGAACGAGTTGCACAGCTGTAACATGGCCAAGTGTTACATTGACATGTGCGTTTTTGACCTGATGACTCACGCACATACATTTAGTCTGAGGATATAAGATGTAAAACCAGCGGGATCATTTTAGAGATCGAAGATAATCTGCGCTCCTTTAAGGTGAGTGAAAATAAGAGCTTTCTTGCAATGACTTTCCACTTTTCCTGTTGAAGACCTGTCCGTTTCTGTCAAAGTATGGTGTTGTCAGCATCTTAGGGTGCTTTTAATCCATAAGCGACTCTTGGTGGAACAAGCCACCATATAACACTTAATGGGTTGACCAGGTCTTACAAAGTTTTATTTTATTCTTCAATATGCCATTTAATTAGAAAAACCCAGTATGGAGGACGGAGCATATATTCATTTGATCAAGTCAGAACTCATACAGAATGCCGACCAATATTACATCCGTTTGATCCTTCAAAAATAAGAGCACTTAAAATACACTAAGCAGCAAATGGAAACATAAATGTTGAATATTGGGTAAAGTCTCATTCTAACCTGTCTCAACTTAGTAAAATGTAAAAATAAAATGATGAGCCTCGATTTCAGGTTGCATTTACAACCCATTATTTTTACCTCAATGTTAAGTCAAACCATCCCAGCCTATTACTTAGCTGCATCAACCCAGTCGGGGCTATTCAAAATAACACAGCCTTTACAGTCTGTATTGTTTAATTGTCATTCACTAAGCTCATGTTTTGGGTCATATTCCCTCGTTGTTAGGGACTATGCAATCATAAGGACTTATCCTAACATTAAGTTATGAATAGTTTTCAGAGTTAGTCCACAGAATCGCTGTGTGCACATATGAGTTATGGATGTACCACTGAATAGGTTTAAGAAGAATCACTAAATCGACCAAATGCCTTTTCATGTTTGTTTTTTCAGAATGCCGAGAAAAACCATTCGGACGAGAGGGACAGTGCCACCAGAGATTTTAAAGGAGGCCTCAGAAAAGGTCAGGCAGGGGTCATCTGTCCGAGCAGTGGCAAAGATTTATGGAATATGCCACGTCACTTTGCACCGGTATTGTGTCAGGAGGAAGACACTGGAAGATGCAGGAAGTAAGGAGCTTCCCAAGTCGGGCTATAACAGCCATTTAAAGGTTTTCAGTGCTGACCAGGAGACAACGGTGATGCAATATATCTTGCAGGCTGCAGATATATTTTTTGGGCTGTGCCCGAGAGAGGTGAGGAAAATCATTAAAATAAATATAATGAAAATAGGGAGAAAAAGGAAAATATAAAAAAAACAAAAAACAAGACCTTTAGTAATTATTTATAATAATATGTAGAGAAAAGGGAACTCCACTCTTAACTGTTGAATGAAAATGTTTCACTAACACTAATAAAAGTTAATTCATAAAAATTCATTATTATATGAATGACAAACATTTGTAGACATGAGTTTGCCGGAGTGATGGTGCATAGGCAGTGGCGGCTTATTACCTCCTTTTCAATACCCCCCACCGCCCAAAATATAAATACACAAATAAAAATATAACAAATTAGAGCAGATCCCCAGCTGTAGCAAAACAGGAAACAATTATTTCAAGAAAGAAAACATAACTCTTGGTTCAATTGCCTCACCAGTATTTGGAATTGCTTGTTATTAATCCATAACTACTAATATAAAGCACTGGTGTAGTTTCGGATCATGTCATCATTAATTCTATTTAGGCCCAGTGTTTTAATTTGTTTCTATAGAATGCAATAATATATCAATTATGGTACATAATTGAGAATTATCATTTTTATTTAAATTATAGGAAGGTGAAACCCTGAGCATGTAACAGGTTTAACTTTAAAAGTTTGCTCAGATAAGGATCTTAATGTTAAGCAGAGTTTGGTTCTGAATAAAATTAGAGACTACCCATTTACAGGCATTTAAATGCCTGTGAACTCCCCCCCCGCCGGAGGTTTTAGACAAAACAGCTTCACTTTTCCCTTTCCTCTTTTTTCAGGCTCGGCGGCTTGCATACCAGCTGGCAAAACACTTTAACCGCAAATTTCCTGCATCATGGGAGAATGCAGAGATGGCTGGCAAAGACTGGCTAATTGGTTTCATGCAGAGGCACCCAAAGCTGTCTCTCTACCGCCCGCAGTCTGCTATTATATCAACCGAAATGACTTTCAAAGAGCATCATTTTGGACTTTTCCTCAACAACCTCCAAACTCTTCTGAAGAGGTATCACCTGGAGGGCCATCATATCTGGCAAATGGATGAAATTGAAATAACAGTCCGAACACCTCAAATAGACATTTCTAAAAAGTACGTCAAACAGGTGGAGGCAATAACATCCACAGAGAGGGAAAGAGTTGTAACGATGGCCATAGCTGTCAGTGCCACTGGTAACATGATACCTCCACACTTTTTATTTCCAAGAAAACGTTTTCTGCCACACATGATTAATGGAGGTCCACCTGGTTGTATTGGCAGTGCTAATAATTCTGGCTTGATGCAGGAGGAGGATTTCCTTGTTTTCCTTCAGCATTTTGTCCGTCATACAGGAGCTTCCTCGCAGTCCAGTGTTCTAATGCTTCTGGATAACCACCCTGCCCATGTAACAATCCGGGGGATTGACTTCTGTAGAGAAAATGGGGTGATACTTTTATCATTCCACCCCCAGTCCTCATATAGGCTGCAGCCCCTGAATCAGAGTGTGTTTGGGCCCCTAAAGACATACATCAATCAGCAGGTTGATGAATTGATGTCAGCACATTCTGGCACAACTATGAGCATATTTGATATCCCTAGCTTGGTGGCAGAGGCATTGCCCAGAGCGGCATCTTGTTCTAACATCACTTCTGGCTTTAAGTACACTGGTATTTGGCCATTCGATCCCACTGTTTTCACTGTCTCTGGTGTTGTGCCTTCTGTCTTCAATCAACCAGAAGATAGAACCTTTCTGTGCCCATTCTCTGTCCAGGCAGCTCCGTCCATCTTCTCTCCAGGTATGCCTACCAACAGCGTCCCCCTCTTCACCTCTGCCCAGGCTGCTGGATGCGTCTTACCTCCAGGTGTGCCACCTACCAGTGGTTACCCCTCCATCCCTGTTCGTGCTGATGGATCCATCATCTCTCCAGGTTTGCAGCCCGGCTGCAGCGTCTCTTCGAGCCCGTGTCCACTCCTCAGCCCCGCCCCAGCTGCTGACTCCCTTTTCTTTCCAGGTGTGTGTTCCAGCATTGGTCCCCACTCTAGCTCTTCCCAGTCTGCCAGTTCTTTTCACTCCTCACTTGTGCAGCCAGTTTTCACTAACTTGTCCACAGTGTCCAGCGACTCCTACTACAATATAGAAGCCCAAGAACATAACAAAACCACACAGTTAGCCTTAGACATTTTTACTCCTGTATCCATTTGTTCTCCTTCCAAACCTGGCCCAAGGAAAACTCTGACCAGGGAGAGAATAAGGGTATCTGAGATTCTCAATCAAAGCCCTTTCAAAGGGGATCATGAACACCCTCAATATAAGCCTACAAAAAAAATGCAGAACAATACAGACGAGTCAGTTAAAATGGATGCTCAAAAACAATGTTTTTGTCTTGTCTGTGGAGAATCCCTCGTGTCACCCAGGTGTGAGGCAATGTGTGTGCAGTGTTGGAGCTGCAGAAGCTGGGCTCACGAGGACTGCACAGAGGGAGGGAAAATATACACTTGTCAGAAGTGTTGACCTCCTCATTGTTCATTTAATTACATACATTTTCTTGCCTAACTTTGTTTGCATGTTCTCCCTGTGCTGGCTTCCTCCCACAGTCTAAAAACATGCAATATAGATGAATTGGTGACTCTAAATTGCCTGTAGGAGTGAATGTGAGTGTGAATGGTTGTTTGTCTGTCTTTGCTGGCCCTGTGATGAACTAGTTACTTGTCCAGTGTGAACCCTGCCTCTTGCCTTAGCTGGGATAAGCTCCTGCCCCCCAGTCCCCCGTAACAAGATGAGCAGTTACAGACAATTAAATATTTATATATTATTATCCAATTCAGGGGGTGGTGGCCTATATGTTAACACAACGACAATATGTTGTTAAATTTCCATTGACTCCCACATAAAACAATACCCATAAAATAGTGGGCTGTCCTAATTAAGTAATATGATAATATTAAAACACACTGGAATTTCTATCTGCATATTTTTAAAACTGTAAAGACATTTTGATGATTTTAACACTGCTGTATTTAAGATTTTTTACATAGCAATTTCTGAACTTAAATGGCTATGCCTATGCCATTTAAGTTTTTTTTTGAAGAGAGAGTTACAAAGGAACGTCACTCTGAGCTGTAGAATGAAATCGTTTAACTGACGATAATAAAAAAGCTTATTATCGTATAAATGACTAACACATGTATACGTGAGGGTGCAACAATCCAAATGACTCCAACAATACGCAATTCATCAATAAGCTGCTTAATATTGAAGCTTATAAGCAATTTATAAACCCATAAAATGAGGTGTTAAAAAAAAAGGGGGAAAAAAAACCCTGCAAGGTACTTAACGGGCTCCGTAAACTAATCTTGTTAAATCCTGTTTTTCTTCTTTTCTTTTTTGAAGTTTGACTCTTTCTGTTGTATGTATGATTTATTTTCGTTATTTGTTTTGCGTTTGATTGTCTACTTTCTGCACAGTATGCTTGTTATTAACAACATCCTCAATAAAGAATCAGTATTTCTTGTTGTGTGTTAAATCTCCCACTTATGTCCCCAGGGATCTGTGCTTGGGCCAATATTATTCATATTATATTTGCTCCCTTCATGAAACATTATCAGGAAACACTCCATAAACTTTCACTGTTATGCTGATGACACACAATTGCACTTATCAATGAAACCAGGTGAATCTAATCACTTATCCAATTTAGAGGCGTGTCTCAAAGACATTAAGACTTGAATGACCTGCAACTTCTTCTTATTAAATTCAGATAAAACTGAAGTTATTTTGTTGGGACCCAAACACCTTAGAAACAATGTATCTGATGATATATCTACTCTGGACGGTATGACCTTGGCCTCCAGCACCAATGTGAGGAACCTGGGAGTTATCTTTTATCAGTATATGTCCTTTGACTCCCATATAAAACAGATTTCTAGGACTGCCTTTTTTCATCTGCGTAATATTTTTAAAATACAGCACATTCTGTCACAAAAAGATGCAAAAAAGTTAGTTCATGCATTTGTTACTTCCAGGCTGGATTACTGTAATGCCCTACTAGCAGGTAGTCCCAATAAGTCTCTGAAGCCCCTCCAGCTGATCCAGAACGCTGCTGCACATGTGCTGACCAGAACCAGGTTAAGAGAACATATCTCTCCTGTATTAGCTTCCCTTCATTGGCTCCCGGTAAAATCTAGAATTGAATTCAAAATCCTTCTGCTCACTTACAAAACCCTTAACGGTCAGGCACCAATGTATCTGAAGGAGCTCATAGTTCCATATTGTCCAACAAGAAGACTGCACTCCCAGCATGCAGGGTTACTTGTAGTCCCTAGAGTCTCCAGAAGTAGAATGGGAGCCAGAACATTCAGCTATCAGGCTCCTCTCCTGTGGAACCATCTTCCTATCTTGGTTCGGGGGGCAGAGACCCTCTCTACATTTGAAAGTAGGCATAAAACTTTCCTTTATGATAAAGTTTGTAATTAAAGCTGGTATAAGCTAGCTCTTAGCTATGCTGCTATAGGTTTAGACTGCTGGGGGATCTCCCATGATGCACTGAGCTTTTCTCTCTTCCTCTCTCACTGTGTTATACATCCCTCTCACTTTAATGCATGTTACTGGATTAATGCAATTAATGCATGGAACCGGATTAATACATGTTAAATGGTT